>JBBPDE010000015.1:5573891-5588371 GCA_037974605.1 Nannopetersius ansorgii | reverse complement strand
TGTGTGTGTGTGTGTGTGTGTGTGTGTGTGTGTGTGTGTGTGTGTGTGTGTGTGTGTGTGTGTGTGTGTGTGTACACCGGAGACAAGGTGAAGGGGATGACGGGTTCTAGACCTCTCTGTGGGAGATTTGGCACGGTGGCCGATCCCCACTGAGGTTGTGGCACCGGGCTGCTACTGGAATGCAGTCAGTAGAGAGGCTGTACCCTTGAAACAGGTGGAAACAGGTGGTGCTGTACTTTCCCCTTTTCTCAGACACCACATTCACTTGTGTGTGTGTGTGCATTTGTGTGTGTGACTTAGATTTTCAAGAATGGCTGTCATGCATTGTGTATTCACATTAAAAACTGTTTCTGTTTGCTGATAATTTGACTGTCCTCTGTAGGTTCATGCACTGGCACCATTGTTCGGCCCAAGGTGCATTACGCCAGGCCCCCTCACCCCCCTCCGGATCCACCCATCCCAGAGACCAGCGCCATGGGACCAGCTGAGCCTCGTCCATCGCTCTTCGCCCCCCACTGCCTGGCCCAATCAGAGCTGGAGCACAGCAAGCAGAGGCATTCGTACCCTGAGCGTCTGGTCAGGAGCCGCAGCACAGATGTAGTTTCAGCAGGACGCAGACCCAATAGTGACCCGGGCCTGAATCGTAGGACCATGGTGGAGGAGAGGGACCAGGCTGGTGTCTATTCAACAGGACCTGCAGCCTCCCCCAGCAAAGACTCTCTACGAGTAGAGGTATGGAAGACATGGCATGTCTATGTGGTTATGATTCTGCTGCATCTTCCTTTGAGAGCATTACATGGGTTTTCAGAAGAGACCGTGTCTGATGGGTTGTGGTAGGGGTTTCCAGAGCGAAGGGGCGGCTATAGAGAACCCCAGGGGCAACCGATTGTTCTCCATACCCGCCCCTTCGCTCTGGAACTCCATACCACAACCCATCAGACACTGTCCAACTTTCAAGTCCCTTATCAAAACCCTTCTCTTCAAATCTGCTCATAACCTCTGTTCTTTCACCCATACACATACTTTTCAGTTCTGTTCATCTGTGTCATTAATTCGTTTTATTGTTTCCTTATGTAAGTTTGAAATATATTTTGTTTTAAACATTATGATTACGCGTAAGAGAAATTATATGTAAGAGTTGTTCTCCAATTTTATGTAAATTTAATTTTAATTTAATTTATTAACCCTTCTAGCCATGTGTTAACACACCACGGCATAAAGTGAACAACGTGAAATTCTTTCTCTGCGTTTAATCCATTCGCCGAGTGAAGCAGTGGGCTGCCGCCAATGAGGGTACAATGCTCAAGGGTACCTCAGCAGTTGGGATTCGACCCTCACAACCTTCTGATTGCAGGGCCAAAACCCTAACCCCTAGGCCATCCAGCTGCCCAAAACGTCTTTGAGTAATTTTAAAATGGCTCTATAAATAATGTTTTATTATTATTAATAATGGGCCGTAATGTGAGACTGTTATCGGGCGATAAAAATATATATTGTCGTTAATTTAGAGAGAGAGACGCGCTCCGGAAAATCGAGTGAGTGAGTGAGTGAGTGAGTGAGTGAGTGAGTGAGTGAGTGAGAGAGTGAGAGAGTGAGAGAGTGAGAGAGTGAGAGAGTGAGAGGTTTCCCGACGGCCATTCACGGGGAGCCAGAAGTACTAAAATGAGTTAAAAGAAAAACATATTGCAAAAAAAAAAAGCTGAGAATATTTGTAGAATTCAAATGAGCCATATTAATCTAGATTAATTCCAAGATTACAGTGAGATTAATCTAGATTAAAAAAATTAATCTATGCCCACCCCTAATTATTATGTAATTTCAGTGTTTCCCCTTCCATTAAACTGTGCTTGTATGTCAAAACCATGAATAGTCACCCAAATGTTTTAAATCGAGTTGCGTATTGGAAACTCAGTGACACTCAAGGGAACTTCAAAGGAATTTTACTTGTTCACATTAAACTATTTTTAAGTGAAGAATGTATGGTCATGTCTGTTGTTTTCATTTCTTTTTCCAGGCTGAAGACAGGAAAGACAGTGACGACGAGAAGTCTGATAGAAACAGACCCTGGTGGAAGAAGCGCTTTGTCCCGGCCATTCCTAAAGGTGAGGAGTCATTTTCTCTAAGTGACAACACGTTTAGTAAACTTAGTTTTGAATGATTTGAGACAGAACTTTGCAACAACTGCCTCACTCTACATTAATTTTACAAACCTATATCAAAGTCTCCAGTACAGTGGTACCTTGACTTACGAGATTAATTCATTCCGTGATGGAGCTCGTTACTGAAATTACTCGTATGTCAAATCAGTTTTCCCTATTGATATGAACTGAAATGCCATTAATCTGTTCTGGACCTCCAGAAAACACCACATTGTTTTGTTTTTAAATGTTGCTTTTATACAATGAATGTATTGTATAAAAACACAATACAATAGGATGTGCTGCAATAAACTGGTTTTATTATGTATAATGTGCAGCATTTGCTGGTCCTCTTTTTAAAATTCTCAATCCCTGACTGGCTTTAACTGGTGGCCCGATGCCTCGTTTGCCGAAGCGCCTGGATCTGCTGCAGCAAATCGGCGTAAACAGCTCGAGTCTTCTCCAGATCATCACCTCCGTTACGGATCTCCTGCGAGCTGCTTCTCCTCAACCACACCCTCAGCAGCTCCTCCATGTTCTCATGGATAGATGTTCGCTGTTTAGAAACACACACCTTGGTCCTGATTTTCTAATTTATTTCTTTAATTAAATGCACATCATCAGCTTCTTCTCAGCACTGGCCTTCACACTCACTCTCTCTGGACACATGGATAAACAAATTTTTACAAAATAATTGCAGGCACAAAAATCTCGTCACCTGAATTTTAACTCTCAACTCAAAACAAAAAATCGGGCAGAGAGACTCTCGTATCTTAAAAAAACTCGTAAGTTGGGACACTCGTAAGTCAAGGTACCGCTGTACTAATATTGCATTTCCATGTGTTTTTCTTGCTTGATTAAAAAAACAAATTTCTGTTGAGGACTTAGTTATGAAGGAGGTTTCCAAAGTATTTGAATTTGTTTACAATAACAGAACATATTCTAACACTTTTTTTTTTTCAATTTTGTGTCCTAATGTCAGCTTGTTGATACCCCCTAATTAAATCATCCCTCTCACCCAGAATGTATATCTATTAGTCCCTTCCATATACTCACGAGGATGGCTGAGGCAAAAGCTGTTTGTCTGTGAAGCCCAATTGTTTCTGTTGCTGTTTGTGTTCCTCACACAGTGCTCTATTGGACTGCAGAGAGTGAAATCCCAGGTAACTCAGTCTCTCTTGTGAGCTAGCATTGTGAGCCAGAGGCTTTCATATACTACAGTAGTTCCATCCCAGATCCTGTAGGTCACTGTGTGATGGCTGGAGCTGTGACATGCCTCGGTGAAGCTTGACATCCTCATCCTTGCAGTTGTTGTGGTTTTTTTTTTCTTTGGTTTGTTGCGTGATAGTTGGTGCCGTCAAGTACTTTTACAGTTGTGCTCAATGTTCTCTTTCTGCTGCAGGCGTAAAAGGTTTGTATAATTCATTATGTGGCTATTTTCCTTTTTGTTTTTGTTTTTTTTAGCTGCTTTTTTAATATTTTAGTAGCCGTGTAGTATTTTTGTGGACTGACCATTTGGATCCTCCTCCGACTTGAATAAACCTCATCAATAAGTTTCCAGCAAAAACAGTGGATACTTTTAATGTGTAGATATTTGTCAGCACGAGTGTAAGAAATTGCACACTGATGTCTTTTGTTCTCTCTCCAGCGCCAATCGCAGCATTCCGGAAGCGAGACAAGCAGGAGAAGGACGAGCAAGGAGCGGAGAGGCTTCCTCACGGTCTGCTACTGTTTCTTTTTCCCTTTCATAAGCCTGGCGCCTGACATCCTCACATTCAGATTGAGGGTCACAGTCCAAAAAGAAATTTTTACATGTACATTTATGGCATTTAGCAGACGCTTTTATTCAAAGCGGCTTCCACTCCCTTACTACAGGGGCAATTTAGGGTTAATGGTCTTGCTCGGGAACCCAGTGGTGGTGCTGAAGGTAGGATTCGAACCCATGATTCGAACCTTGCTGGTCATGTGAGAAATCACTGCCTGGTCTCAGGAACACTGCCGTGAACACAGTTCAGTGCTGCATCTGCAAATACTGGTACACATTATATCAAGCAAACACGATCCAGACATTTTTGTGTAAACTACATTCAGTACATTTTATAGAAACATGGCTTCATGGTTAGAGTGGGTCCTAAACTGGCCTGCCTGCAGTTTAGACCTGGCATTCACTGAAAGCATGTGGTGCAGTATGGAGTAAAAATCTAAAAAGGAGCTGAACTGAACTGTTTAGCACCTGTATCAGGCCTGAATGAGAACTTTTCACTTTCAGAACTCTAGCAGTTAGTCTCTGCCAAACATGTATTGTGGTGTTTTTAAAAGAAGAGATGATGCAGCGCAGTGGTGAACACACCCCTGTCCCAGACGTGGTGCTGACAACAAATTCAAAATGAGCAAGCACTTTCCAAAATGCAATAGTGTTTTTGTGTCTACTTTTGATGTCTTTGTACTTTCAATTAAATATATGTGGGGCATTATTTGCAAATGATTGCATCCTTTTTTAATTTACATTTTACAAAGCATCACAACTTTTTTTGGTACAGGTTTGTGGAGAGAATGAATTAAGTAGTTTGACAACTCATGCTGTGTGTGTGTGTGTGCGTGTGCGTGTTCTCTTTTGTGTGTGCGTGCGTTCTCTTTTGTGTGTGTGTGTGCGCGTTCTGTTTTGTGTGTGTGTGTGTGTGTTCTCTTTTGTGTGTGTTCTCTTTTGTGTGTGTTCTCTTTTGTGTGTGTTCTCTTTTGTGTGTGTGTGTGCTTGTGGGTGTGTGTGCTTGTGGGTGTGTGTGCTTGTGGGTGTGTGTGCTTGTGGGTGTGTGTGCTTGTGGGTGTGTGTGTGCGCTTGTGGGGGTGTCTGTGCTTGTGGGGGTGTCTGTGCGCTTGTGGGGGTGTCTGTGTGCTTGTGGGGGTGTGTGTGTGCTTGTGGGTGTGGGTGTGTGCTTGTGTCTGGGTGTGTGTGTGTGTTAGGTGCGTCAGATGACCAGTCTTTTCCTAGGCAGAGTTGTCCTGCTCAGGCAGCCGAGGACATACTGGACAAATACCGCAACATCAAGAGAATCATCCCTGGGGACGGAGGCGGGGCTTCAGGTTATTATGGACCAGGTGAGACAGGGAACACACTCCCAACCCCACAATAAAATATCCCTCCTGTCTTTAAAATCCAGTGCCTTGGATTCAGTATTCAGTCGCTTCTACAACTGCCTTAATTACAAATGACACACGCACAGATTGTCACCAGTGTTTTATTGCTAACCAGTATTATAACCAGTATAAAATCCATTAAGTGTCTGGAGACCATTAGAAATAAATTAAAAGGATGAAACATTCTGCTTTACACAGTTAACAGATGAGGTGATGGTAAATAAAATGGTAAATAAAACTACACCGAATATACATTTTTGTTTTAAATGTAAGGGGATTAAATACTTTTGTGAGGCACTGAATGTCTGTTACTTTCTCGTTTAACCTGTAATGTGTAAAACTACATGTTGACAAATTCTTCTAGAGGATTTTAACAGTTGTTTCAACAGTGGTTTTAAATGCACCGCATAAAACGATTCCGCTTGTTGTATCTGGGAGAACACATGAGTAAACAGCGTGATGCTGGAGAGTTAAAATGTAATGACACCTTTATTGCACTTTGTTCTGTGATTCCTTTTATATTTTGAAATTAACTGAGTTTTGTTAGTAGCTAGTGATGAGATTTCTTTTTAGTAGTCAGATTGTTTTACCATCAGCAAAGAATTTGCTCTCTCAATATAATCTTCAAGTCTTTAGTATATTTTTCTTCAGTTTCACTGGGAAGAAATCGGGTTAAAACTGACCAACAAAGAACTTTTTAAAGCTTTGGTGCTGTCCGGGTGGTCCGGATTACCCGATTTATACCAGGATGTCTCACTCACCGCAGCCCAGTTCCTCCAGGTCTACAAAAAATCATTTGAATGGGTTCTATTGTAATGCAGGCCGATCATTTCATGGTCCAGTTAAGCGCAGACTCAACAAAACCAAAGATTCTTTAATGGCTCAAAGATAGAATTAGAGATTCTGTCAGTTTTATCAAATTAGATGCATCCCTCTTGAAATGAAATGTAATTTTTTGTACAGAAATGACCGTTTTGATTAATTTAGTCCTGATTTTAGTTCTAAAGTGAACTGAACTTGGCTGAATCAGGCCGTGTCCTTTGGAAAGGGAGCCTTTAATGTTTCTGTGGTATTTAGGTGATATTTAGATGTAGATGATTGCCTTTGGGGATCCAGTGATCAAAGTGCAAACAGGCAAGAGTTGGCTGCAGAAATCTACACATTTCTGTAGACGTTTCTACATTTTATGCAGGAAAGCCCTGTTTTGTAGTCATGAAATCCTGATGTGTCTGAGGCTTCAGTAGCATTAGAAGTTGCGACTGTACTTCATGTCACTTTTTAAGGATCCAGAAAATGGTAAAAATGTTCCTTATTTCCAGCTGTGTGCTCTAATGGAGTCCCTAATTTTCCACGGTGTGTGTGTTATGCAGATGTGGGTGAATGTGAGCAAGACTCTCCAAATGGCCAGAACGTCTCGACAGATGACCCTCTAGACTCGGCCAGTCAGACGGCACAACCTCAGGACAAGTTCTCTTTCAGGTCTGACTCCCACACTCTGTACCCCTCAGAGTTGCAGTCCATGAGATTGTGTTGGTGGATTTATAATATATATAAAGTAGCAAATCAGATCTTTCTCTCTCTCTCTCTTTCCCTCTCTTTCTCTCTTTCACTCTCTCTCGCTCTGTCTCTGAGTGTCTCTTTGTGTCTCACTTTGGCACTCTCTCTCTGTCTCTCTCTCTTGCTCTCTGTCTGTCTCTCTCTCTCTCTGTCTCTGTCTGTCTCTCTCTCTGTCTCTGTCTTTCACTCTCTTTCACACTCTGTCTTTCTCTCGCTATTTTCATTCTCTCTTGTCTCTGTCACTTACTCTTTCTTTGTCTCTCTCTCTCTCTCTCTATGTCTCTCTGTGTCTCTCTCTCACTCTTTGTCTCTCTCTCTCTACAGTGACGCTAAGAAGAAATTACGGTTGGCTCTGTGCTCGGCAGATTCTGTTGTTTTTCCTATTATTCCTCCTGCAACTACACGGAATGGCCTTCCTGACCACACAGACCCTGAAGGTACACAAAAATGATCTCCAGAGTTTTTTAAGCCAGTCATAAAGTACAGTAACGCCCTGCAAATTTGTGATGGTAAAAAACAGTCTATTTTTATAGTGTAAGCAATAAATATGCGCCAAAAACACTTTAATTTAACTGTAAACGCCGCTTAATGCATTGCCCTTAAAGAAAACGTAAACCTGTATCCGTACTTCACAGTTTACACTGAACTCCCGCAGTGCTAGAATGTAAATAGCTATGTTACCCCTGTATTGACTGGACTCGACTGGAAAAGGCAGCACCTTTTCTTTGGTATAAGCAGGTAAATACAGTAATAAATTCATTTAATTTACAGTAATAAAAATACAGGCTTTAAGAAGGACAAAACAAAAAACATGAGAACACTCGAGACGCTCCACAGGGGAAATTCTGGACTGCAGCTCCGTTAAAGGGCAGCAGCCAATCAGCAGCAAGGAGAAAAAAAAATCGCTCTTGGATTGGCTACTTTCAAACCTCCCGCCTCTGAGTACAGCGGCGTTTCACCATCCCAAGACGCCTTTCTTTGTGTTTCTCTCCACAGAACCAAAAATGTAGTTTGTTATTTTTATATGGAAATGTAGCTGAATTCCGTTGATATTTGGTACAAAATTAGTAAAACATTTATATATTGCAATGGAAAAAAATTATATTTCCTTTTTTCTGTGGTCTTTGTATAATGTAGTCAAATCAGTTTTGAACGTTTAAGTCCACTGAAAGTTCTTGTAGTCGTGTGTCTGACCCGACTCACTCTTTTCTTTCTCTCCCTTCGTCTCTCTCTCCTTTGCACAGACAATGAGATTGTGTGCTTTCTGAAGGTGCAGCTGGCAGAGGCCATTAACCTGCAAGATAAGAACCAGATGGCCCAGATCCAGGAGACCATGCGCTGCGTCAGCCGCCTCGACCCCCGCACCTGCAGAAAACTGCTCACTGCCATCGCAGAGGACTACAGGTACACAGACAGCACACATATTTCAGAAAAAGGAGATTTTCCGTTTTCTATTTAATTAAAAAAAATGCGTCCACATGACCACGTTTTCAGAAATATCTCTGTCCACACGCAATTGTAAAAAAAAAACAGGCTGAGAGCAGCCGGTGGAAACGTCGGGATTGCGAATGAAAACCTGATGGAAACACTGCGCGTGCTGTGATGTCATATGAGCGACGCACAGTCTGATGCCAAACGCTCTGTTTTTCTAAATCTGCGTTTTTCTCGCCCGCACATAAACACAGATATGGAGTTTTCAGAAATCACCACTTTGGCCGTCCGTTTTCACACGGAACCAAAGCGGCGTTTATGTGTGGACGAAAGGACAAAACGCACAGAAACTCCTCTGTTAACAGAAACACTGTGTATGTGTGGGCGTGGCCTGTGGCTAACAGGCGTAGAGTAAACCTGGTATTAAATTAGTTGGTGTGTTGCTTCTCCTGGTCAGTGAGTCTGTGTTTGGCTGAGTGTGTTGTCTGTCTGACAGGAAACGGGCTCCATATATCGCATATCTAACACGGTGTCGGCAAGGGCTGCAGACATCTCAGGCTCATCTGGAGAGGCTGCTGCAGAGGGTCCTGAGAGACAAAGAAGTGGCCAACCGCTACTTCACCACTGTCTGTGTCCGACTGCTTCTGGAACACATGGAGTCCAAAATGCAGGATTTTATCATAGGTGTGTGTTTGTGTGTGCACACCTGTCTCATATTTATCAGTCTAAGTATAATCATCAAATGATGATTAAACTCTAAATAAAATGCCCACTTGTTTCTTGTGTATATATTTGTAGCATTTCAGGGTTTCACAGCAGCTGATGATAAGACTGCAGCCGTGGAGGATTTCCTGCGTTACCTGTACGGTGCCATGGCGCATGATGCCATCTGGCAGTACGCCAGCGAGGAGCAGCTCCAGGATGCCCAGATGGCTATTGAACGTAGCGTCATGAACCGCATCTTTAAACTGGCCTTCTATCCCAATCAGGATGGAGACATTCTCCGAGACCAGTAAGGGAACTCTACAGCTACACTCTACAGCTGTTCTCTCACAGCTTTTTACAAACGTCCCTTATATACCTGCCAAACTAGAATGAAAGACATTGTTCTGTTTGTTTAAATGACATCTATCATCTCCAGGGTCCTGCAGGAGCACATTAGTCGTCTGTCTAAAGTAGTGACTGCGAACCATAAGGCTCTTCAGATCCCAGAGGTAACTCCAACTCACTATTTACTCCTGACCTGAAAGTATTCTGTAGCAATAATGACCATGACCTCTTGCTGGTCTATAGAATAAAGATTCTTTTTTTACTAATAGCTATGAAATTCTAGGCTGCTTCTTAAAGACCAGATTGAATTACATTACGATTATAATGGAAAGTAGGGCATTAACGACTCCAGATTTTCTCACGTCGACTAATCCATCAGAGAAGTCGAGTCGACAAGTCGTTTGATGATGTCATCACACACGCAGCAGAAGAACACAGGCGCTGAGCAACTTTAATAAAAGTTCTCTGTAACATTAACAGTCAACACGACAAGTAAACGAAACAAAACAAAGTCTGATGCCTTGAATTTTCTGGTGAATTTAAGTGTAGAACTGCGAGTGGGAACAGTTTAACGTGCGGCAGGACGACTCCCTGCAGTGCTAGCGTTAGCCATGTTAGCTAGCAGAGCCGTTTCAGATGCAGAGCGCCGGTTCTGTTACTGTACTTTAACAACGACTTGCAGGTTCTGCAGGTCTCCGTGCTGTTTGTGTGTCCAGAGTGAAGGATCTCCACACATGTGATGTGTGTCCGTCTCCTCTGCTGCATGTATCTCGTCTTGTTGTGATCTCGTGTTTAGATTTCCCTCACGCAAACGGTACCGCCCCTTTTTGTGAGGGGACTATAATAATTGGTTAAACCAAGGAACGCGTGTCGGCGTAAGCCAATCAGAGGCAGAGATTGCATTGTGTAAACAAGCGAGGGCAGAGGGAGGAACAAAACACACGACTAGTCGACTTTAGTGTTAATGCCCTAATGGACAGCGCCTCCAACTGTCAGGCAGAAAACTTACTTTACAATAATAGAAAACTGTAGGTTGTTTTGGACTGAAGAGCATCTACCAAATCCATAAATGTAGAACTAAATGATAAGTAAAACACACTAAAAAGACTTTAAAAGTGACAACATATCATGCAGATATAATATAATATAAACCTTTATTAATCCCACAAGTGGGAAATTTGCACTGTTATGGTAGAAATTTGACAGAACAAAGTTACAAAGTTTTAAGAGCAGCTAAAACAGTAGAATAAAAGCTACAACACTATAGAACTTGTACAAAAATATAAACATTTGTGCATGTATGTATGTATGTGTGTATGTGCATATAAACTTATATAATATATATGTCAAGTCAAGTAGGTTTTTATTGTCATTTCTGCCATACACACACAGTACATAGTAAAAATGAAACAACCAGGACCATGAACACAAGAACAGGACAGAGCACAAGACCACAAGTGCAAACAGGACAAAGAACTAGAAAAAGAACACAAGAGCAACTAAATGAGACAAGACTGTATATATACAATGTACATAGCAAATGTATACACAAGCTACAGAATCACATTGGTTTGTATGTTTGTTCTTTGCGAAGGTGTGTATATTGTAACACAGCCTTGTGTTTCTGTAGGTGTATCTTAAAGAGGCTCCATGGCCATCGGCACAGGGGGAGATCAGGACAATCAGTGCATATAAAACTCCACGTGATAAATTACAGTGCATTCTGCGCATGTGCTCCACTATCATGAACCTGCTCAGCCTGGCCAACGAGGACGCCGTGCCTGGAGCCGACGACTTCGTACCTGTGCTTGTGTTCGTGCTCATCAGGGTGAGTTGAGCTGCAGGCCTGCATGTAAACGAACTAGATACAGAGATCCATCCCCCTTTAAAATAATGCTTTAAAGAACAATATTTTTGTTTAAGAAATATTGTCAGCAGTTCTTAAAAACGAAGGCAAAATAGTGCAGTTTAATTCTTGCAGCTAGAAAAAATAAAACCATGAACGTTTTTACAGTGGTCTCTTTTTTCCAGTGCTGTATATGATTCAGTGCAAATGTGATTGACATAAATAAATGCCAGAAAGTATTGAGCCTGTCCGATTAAAGCCACATGGAAAACCCTTTTGCAAAATTTAGCCAGAAACGAGACAAAGACACAGAAGACCGCAGGTTTGGGGTTTTTGTTAGTTTAGTATACAGTAACCCCCCAGTTTTACGCAGATCAGAAGTCGCAGATTCAGCAATAAATATATTTTTTCGGAATGTTTCCACACAAGGTAGACCTCGCCACGGTGTCCCAATACTTTTGTCCTGTGACCTTGCATATCTTGGTGGGAAAAGCACTCGGACGCTTCCAACTCCACAGTTCCAGCAGGTCTTTCCAACGAGCCCTCATTTGTATTTTTTGCCTGAGTAGATCAGGGGTTATTCTCCAAAAACCGTTGACCTCGCCTCTGTGTCCCAATACTTTTGTCCCGCAACCTTCCGAGTTGCATATCTCGGCGGGGAATTTAAATACGAATATGGGTTTACCTTTACAGTTTCTTTAAGGGTAATGCATTAAACTGAGTTTAAAATAAAATGAAAGTGTTCTGGGAGCAGATTCAGGGGCATATTTAGGGTTTACACTATAAAAATAGGCATTTTTAAGGCTATTTTAAGGCCATGAAAAAAGTGGGGTATTACTTTATATTCACTAATTTTGAATGCATGTATATATTCAGGTTAGAAATCTGTGATGCACGCATGTGTGAATCAGTAACACTTTTCCTTGCTCTCTCCTTCCCTCTCTCTCTCCCTCCCTCCCTCCCTCCCTCCCTCCAGGCAAACCCGCCCTGCCTTCTGTCCACCATTCAGTACATCAATAATTTCTATGCCAGCCGGCTGAGCGGGGAGGAGTGCTATTGGTGGATGCAGTTCACGGCCGCTGTGGAATTCATTAAAACCATCGATGATCGCAAGTGAAGCAGAACAGCCACCTGTATGGGCAGACTGTAGGAAGGAGAGAGAGAGAGAGAGAGAGAGGGGGAGAAGATGAGACATCCCAACCAACTGCTCTCTCCTTCGTCGAACCCACGCAGGCAGTGCCTCACTCTGACTAGATCACTCTGTATAGCTGTACATAGAGCCGCAGACACACTTAACACTCACAGAAGGAGAAATAATAATGATAATAATAAAAAAAAAAGTATATACAATTACACTGGGTGAAACTGGCATGTCTTATTATAAGGAGGGGAAAACAGCCTATACCGAGCTGAAACTGATTTCGGAATATTGGACTACATCTCTTTATCATGAAAAGGTGAGAAGGTGGCAGGGTTGTGTGTTTCTTTTACTTATCAAGAGGTAGCTTGGTTATTTAAAACTCTCAATGAACTAAAAAGGGACCAGGCTTCCTTGTGATTTTTCATGTATTCATGTTAGGATATTTAGGCTTAAGGACAGATGCCTTTTTTTTAATGTAAGTTGTACAATCTTACTTATAAAAAAAACAAAACAAAAACAAAACTGCTATCATCATGCCGCTCATAGACGAAGCCAAATTGTCGTTGCTGTCGTTTATGTTACCAAATTAAAGATGCTAACACAGTATTGGAGATCGCTTGTCTCATCACACCATTTAACAGGGCGACTTGTAAAATGAATGTAAGCTGGTGTTGATATTGTTCATCATTTTTTTCAAAAACACTTTTGTGTCTGGACAATTTGGAAATAAGGGTCTGCATATTTATATTAAATAAAAGTGTATTTATTACTTTCCTCCTGTATTTAATCCTTTTCTTCGTACACCTTGTAGTTCAGGAACCTGGGTTTAGGGTTACATTCTCTTACATTCTCTGAAGGCATTTAAAAAGCAGCTCTTATGATGCATTTCTGCCCAAAACTTGAAACCCGACTGTGTTCGGTTTGTTTTGCATTTAAAAAAAATAAAAAACCTACAAACATGTGAAGGCCGATAAGATGTTCCCTAGTTTTCAGGAGAATCTGTGCATTCAGACTTCTGAAAAGAAGAATTAGGTTTAGATAAAATGCACATTTTAAGGAATTTCTATAAGAAAAGTCTGCAAAACAGTAAGCGAGGACTATTGATTATGAATGGCGCAACTGCAGGTACATTCAGTGCATCTTTCCACATTGTTTACTAAAGCTACCTCACTGCTGAACAGGTTTATTTAAATATAACCATCAGTCAGAATCATCATTAGTTTGTGCTCGTGGAATAAGAAGGGCATGGGATCTCCTTTTTGTTTTCGAAGGCTCCCCAATGTTGAGTATTATTTTTTTTTTTGTTTTTAGACCTTGTATTTTTCCTGACCGTTTGAATGCTTGTTTAAACTCAAAATGTGTCGCAAAAGAAACACCAACAGGTTCAGAGTGGCCAGTCGACATCTTCATCCTATTAAAGGGACTCTAAAGGGTTTTCTGTTCTTTTGCCATGATCCTTGTTTTTTTCTTTTCTGTCAGATATGAATGAAGTATGAAGTATTTGCTTATAACCCGTCATTAATGCCGTGTTTTGTTGTTCTCAGTCCTCCCCTGTGCAGCACTAACAGCCAAAGTCCATATTTGCTGAGTGCAAGAGAGGAATATTTCCCTGGGTTTTGTTACTGTCTCTCCTCGCCCCTGAAATCTGTTCTGTTTTGTCCATAAATCCTGAGGACCTGCAGCAGATCGTGGTAAAGCGTTTTTGTCCTCCCTTGCATTTCTGTTCTGGTTCTAATAAGGCCTGTGTACAAACTCTTCTTTACCATAACTAAACAAAAGTGTATTTGAAGTGTGTGTAAGCAAATATAATATATGCACAACAACTTTCTGTACATGTATTTAGTCTTCTGTCTCTAGTTGATTCTGATTCTGCCTGTTTTATATAAACTGTTGTGAAGACTTGGAAACACACTGTGAATGGTAATTGACTGCAAATACTATATTCTACATCTGGATATTCGACACTCTGTATAACATTCTGTATTCCATCATCAGGATGGACATGGAGGACTGTGGATGCAGTGCCTCCTTTCAAATAGGGTCACAATATATCAGGTTTGATCTTTTCTAGCTGCAAGTATTGAACCAAACAGCTTTGCCTTCGTTTTTAAGAACTGCTGACAATATTTCTCCTCATTTCCAAATAAAATTATTGTTCTTTAAAGCATCGTTTTAAAGGAAA
>JBBPDE010000015.1:5491060-5502226 GCA_037974605.1 Nannopetersius ansorgii | reverse complement strand
TATATATATATGTGTGTGTGTATTTATAATAGTATAGAAACATATTATATGTACATTATATTATACGTACAAATAATATATACATATATTACATTACTATTTATCTTCATTTTTATAAATATAAATCTATATTGTTCATTTACATTTTGTAGTTTTCCTTGTGTGTGTCGGTCACATATCTGGCCAATAAACTCAATTCTGATTCTGATTCCAGGTAGGAAATAATGGAATACGGTGAGATCAGACGCTCCTGTCGGTCTCGGCCCGGTCGCAGGTCGACGTGTGACGCAGCGGCGGTGGACTGAGCGGAGCAGGCAGCTCTGCTCTCCTGTTTGTCAGGTCTGATCGGGGACCTGTAGGGGCCGTGTCTACACACAGGGCAGGGCCCCAAACTCGTTCTGACAGCTCTTCCACAGATCCCAGCGCCTTACTGACGTTTGGACATGTGCTGTAAAATCGGAGAGGTTTGGATCAATTTGGAGATCGCGCCTAAGTGACAACAGGGATGGGGGAATGGGATTAGGGCGCTGGAAGATACCTGTCCGGCTCCGATCCGCAATCTCAGCTGCAAGGACCGGAGAGGAAATTCCATATTAAAGCGGCCTGAAGCAATTCCCAAACTTTAATCGCACCGCATGAAATCAGCTTACAGCGTTCGCCGTGCGACGTTCAGCCTTTATTTCCGTAAAAAACTCACAGTGCCAGCAAGCAAAGGTCACACTTACACTTCTTCTGCAGAAGGTTGTTTTTTTAAATTGCATATTTTTGTCCTTTTAAAAAGTCATTTATGTTGCCGAACGCTCTACGTATTTGGGGAATTGTAAAAATAAAAGGTAGTTTTTAATCCACACATGCGAATCATTAGGCAATACGTTTATTTATACAATTTCGTGACATGAATAGTGCACCAGCTAAATGTAGTGTGTGATAAATAGGCAGTTTCCTCTTAATTTTGACATATAATTCATCCATGATTTATTCATGTATTTCTTGGAAAGATTTCAGGAAAAAAAAAATAAAGAAGAAATTAAAAAAGCATTCTGGAAGAGGAGCCAGCACTCTCCTCTGTGACTCCGCAAGTCTGGGCTTTAGAGGAGGATGCTATGAAGAGGCTTGACGGGCTTGCTGGAAAATGTCAACAAAGCTGCAAACATCTGCCAGGGACCTGTCAGTTAGATCAGATGGCCATCTCTGATTCTCTCTGTCGCGTCTCTGGGCTGATGCGGCTCTCCAGTGGGGGTCCGCTGTTAGTGAGAAGGAGGGAGCCAAATCAGAGTATGGAGGCCTGCAAATTTGACACCGTGCTAACATCTGCCCGAGCTCAGCGGCGGAGAGGAGCCGGCATTGTTTGCGTCGCCTTACTCCTTTGGTGAGGAGGAATCAGGGAGCCATGAGGTAAAATCAGGAGACACCTGTTATTGCAAGACAGAGCTGTCAAAAGCCTGGAAAGTGGGGCAGGGGATTTCCGGCACTGGAGTCATCCGAGACAAACAAAACTCGAGGATTCGAGCTGCGGAGATACTGAGCCAACGAGCAAAGGAATCAGAACAAAAACGTTCCCTCTGTCGGATCAGGAACGGTGTTTGTTCATACTAGGGCATTAACGACTCCAGTTTGATGACATCATCACACAGTGGAGGAACACAGGCGTCCAACACTGGGCAACTTTTATTAAGGTTCTCTGTAACATTAACAGTCAACATGACAATTAAACTAAACTAAACAAAGAATGATACCTTGAATTTTCTGGTAAATTTCAGTGTAGAACTGCGAATGGGAACAGTTTAAGTTGCAGCAGGACGACTCCCTGCAGTGCTAGCATTAGCCATGTTAGCTAGCGGAGCCGTTTCAGATGCAAAACGCTGGTTCTGTTACTGTACTTTAACACCGACTTACAGGTTCTGCAGGTTTCTGTGCTGTTTGTGTGTCTAGAGTGAACGATTTCCACACATGTTGCTGCCGTGTCTCTCGTCTTGTTGTTGTCTCTTGTTTAATTTCCCCCCGCACCAACGGTACCACCCTTTATATGAAGGGACTATAATAATTGGTTAAACCACGGAACAGTGTCAGCCAATCAGAGGCAGAGATTGCACTGTGTACACAAGTGAGTGCACAGAGAGGAAAAAACACACGACTAGTCGACTTCTCTCAGGGGCGTAGACTTGTGCCTCTATAGTCGACTTTTGTGTTAATGCCCTAGTTCATACGTAGGTGATCAGTTCTTGTGGCTGAACGTCCTACAGAATGAATTATTACATGCTGAAGTCCCTGCAGTTTTAGAGTGATTAACTATCGCAGCTTGATGAAGGCAGAACCGGTGCATATGGCACCAAAACATCTGCAGTCATTGTGCGTTTATTGAGAATGACAGTGCAAAGCATTTCACACGCATAGAGGCTTCTATTAACTTCACACATGCCCTCAGTGTTGACCCTCAAGTCCCAGGGGAGCTTTTTCCATCCGTCTCAGCTCCACACCAGACAGGCCCGCTCAGAAACACACGCCTGCTCGATACCTTTGAAAACATAAAGGGGGATCATCAGCGAGGATAAAAAAAAACAAACATCCCCCGTCCCTAATCACAGCGTTTGATGCACGTGAAACACTAGCCGGTTGTCTGCGGGCTGCATGAGGAACAGTGAGATGTTCTCACAGCTCCAGAATGCTGGACCCAGGGTGAAGCCCATCATCAGCAAATATGTTTGCGTTATTTCCTAAAAGATCAATTACGAGCTTTCTCCTAAATTGTGTAATTTGAAACATATGTGGACAAGGTGAAGAAGAGAAGGAGAGAGAAGCCAGAGGGATGTGAAAACTGGTGCATTGAAAGGGTTTAAAATAATATTTATGCCTCCAATGCTCTCATATCTAAGCAATTTAGCCGGGGCTAGAAATTGCCTGGCTAAGTTCTCTCAGCCCTCCAGCTCTAATCCGCTCTAGGGAGATTTGCAGACGACTCCCAAACCCATTTTCAACTCAAACTTCTCGGTACCCGGAGAGAGGAAGGGGGTAAAAAAAAAAAGCTGAAATCTTGACAGCATGAAGCCAGTCTTAATGCTATTCCACCACAGCTGTTTTCATTTAAATCCAAGGTATTCATCCTTCTTAAAAGCCTAGCGTTATCCTTGGCTCGCCCTCTAATCGTTCCGTTTGTAGGGTGACTGGGGAGAGCGCGGTGACAGAACTCGCTATAACACTGGGATTAACCCGGCAGAATAAGGTGGCATTGTCTTCACCCCCAACCCTGCCGAGTTGTAAAAGTCTTCCCTGACTTTTCAGCTGGAAATTGCTTGCACGGAGCCTTTCACTTTTTTTTTATTCCACCAGGTTCATGGCCTTCGCTAAATGACTGCGCTTGAGGGCTTTTCCTGGGAGCCACTGTGAGTTATCTATATATAAAACTGACTGGACATGTCGCTGTTCACCATTGTCATATCTGCTGGGCGTCTCAGTATCTGTCTCCTGCCCTTCCGTCCCTCAGTCTAACCTGGACTGCTGCATGCAGGGAACTCTCAATTGTATTGTTCAACAACTGGATGGCGAGCCACTTAAAGACCAATTTCCACAGACTATGACGCCTTTATTGATGGTGTTGTCAACTCAATCTTTGAATTTCGCCATACACACCGGCTCCTCTATTGAAGTGTCATCTGATTTGCTGAGTTACTGACAAAGCCACAGTCATCACAGCTTTCTTCATGCCAGTCCACCATTAATAGCATGTATCTTACCTCAGGCCTGGGTGACAGCTCTGCTGTGGAGGTTCGTCACTGGAATCAGACGTCTCACTTGTGTCCACGTATTCGTTAACTGGGTTTGTCACTGCATGGTACGGCTACTGAATTAAAAGGTATGTATGATATTCACTCATTCGTTCATTTTCTGTAGCCGCTTCATTCTTGCAAGGGTACCCAGAACTCATTCCGGGGTCGATACACATAAAAATATGTGAGAATAACTATTAGGCAATTTGGTTTCTATTAGACTGGGAACCTTAATGTGTTATTATTGCATTACCGGATTATTTATTAAACGCTGATGATGATTTTATCATGCGTCTACGCAGGTTTGTAAAAATTCTTTTATTTTGAATGCTTTCATCATATTAATGCGAGCATTGAGCTATTTTTTATATATGGACAAAAGTAATGGGACACCTGACCCCAGTGAAAACCAGCTGACATGTACAGCGCCCCTGTTACTTTTATCCGTATAAGACGCCTGACCATTCCACCAAATGTGACTTTAATAACACTGCATTTAGATACAGAGACTTTCATATGGAGTTGGTCCCTCTTTACAGCTGCTCTAATCCCCCCCCCCTTCCTCTGGACTCTTTGTTTTCCAATAACAAATGAGATAAAACCTGAATACACTGTAGTAGCAAATAGCGTTGGTTTTATACTTGATTTGGTTACATGAATGTTTAAGCTGAGATTTACAGAAAGATTTGAACTGTAACTGTATTAAAGGGAGCACTGCTGTTAAAAAGCCCCTTATTTGTTTAAAGTGTTTGTTTATGGTGTTTTTCCACTTTTGTTCATAAAGCAGTACTTTAAAAAGAAAGGTATGCTATACACCAATTTTGAATTGAAGATTTAATGATTTATTTTTTTTTAATTAATATAACAAAGCAATTAATCACAGAAAACCATGTGACTAATTGCGATTAAAATTGTAATCATTGCCCAGCATTAACAAATATGTATATGTGTAAGATTATGTTGTGAAGATATGAAAACATGTTGTTGACAGAATTGACTGTCATTAATTAGCTTACATCTGCAGAAAGCAAATATTTAACTACTCTTATGTAGATAAGAGTATTAAAAACGGTATGTTTAGGACAGACTTATAGGTAAGATTAATCGCAAATTAACTATAGCAAACATGAGATTAAGCTCGATTAAATATTTGAATCTACTGACAGCCCTAGTTTATGTATTGCTTATTTTATATTACACTACAGAAACCATTCTTGTGAAATTTAATTCATTTTATAGATGCATTCTCACATATTTAAGCAGCCTTTAATTCCCAGTAGGAATCGCAGTATGTTAGAATAAACTCACAAGATATTATATTTATGTTTAATGTTGCTTCAGTATAAGACAAATTAAGTAATATTGTACCGTAAAAAGTGATGCAAAAATTGGGATTGGAATCTTCAAGCATTCATGCGTATTTTAATGAATCAGTTATCAACCACAACTACATGCATTATACTTATGCAAGTGAGACATTTTAATTGCATATATTTACATGTATATATTTTTAAATATATTTGGGTAATTTTCAACATTGAAAATTTTAAATAGAAAATATTTTTTCTCAATTTTTTTTAAATATCTCTGGAAAGAAGACAATAAATAATATGGTGCCATCTCAGGCTATTTATTTCATTTATTGTATGATATTTTATGATATGTCATCATAGAAAAGTAACAGGCTTGACTGACAGTAACACAGTTAACGATTTCAAGCTAATTTGTCTCTAGTTAGCTAATGGTCACAAAAGCAGATGCGAAACCATTTGAAATGATATTAATTATAGATAAAGTAAATATCAAGATTCAAAAATGTTTTATTTAAATTCATATGTTAAAGGACCCCCAACAATTACATAAAACAACAAAATTCTACATTATAGAAGAGAGAACCTTACTTGTGTTTTAAATGTTGAAAATACTCTTCCTGTAATTGATGTCACTGCTGGAATGTGTTTTTTAATGCCAGTAACAGGGTTGACTTGAAATTGGGGACATGGATAAAATGATTTAAATTTTATAGAGATGACACATGTTATTTTATAGAGATGACATGCTAAAACATTTCTTAACAATGAGATTACTTTTAGAACAATAAACACAATTTAATAATATTTCCAACAATTTACTATTAAGAAGTCCTGCTGAAAAATAACTTTCATGGTGAGGGACAGGTCAGAATCCCTGCCTTATCCACTTTTGAGGTAGTATTGATGATAAAAGACATACTAATTTTCAATTTGTCCATGTATCCGGTATTGAAGTGATTTTATGACAGATTATTTCTGTGGGATCCACAAAATGACCCATATTTTTATTCTCTCTCGCTCTCCAGTGTTGACGGGGCAGCTGGTGGCCCAGTGGTTAAGGCATTCGCCTTGTGATCAGAAAGTCCTGTTTCGATTCCCAAGACTACTAGGCACCTCTGAGGTACCCTGAGCAAGGTACCGTCCCCACACACTGCTCCCCGGATGTGACAAGCATGTATAAAAGGCACATTTGAAACTTTTTTCACTTGCAAGTGCTGGTTAATTGAAAGCTAAATAATAACAGAGAGCTTATAAGAGAGAGAGCTGAGGATATTCCAAAAAGGAGCTTGATTTCCACAGCAGAATATTAAGTGATTTTTAGCCAAATCATTACAATCCACAGTGTGATATTTTGACATAATAATTTTAGGCTAAGAAATAATTTTAGGTGTGAGTGTATTATCTGTGAATCCACAAATATCTGAACAGATCAGTGTTTGGCTTGGATTGGGGCAAAATAAACTGTAGTTTTACAAAGACAGCAGACAGAATTGCCCGGGTGGGGCTTGGCTTTTATGGGATGGGTCATGTGTAGGAGCAGGACAAAGTGAAAGCCTCATTACTGCACGCCAGTGTCATAAACCACCGGCTAGACCATGTGGATGAAGGGATGGAGGTAATGGAAGCACTGCATCACTGTTCAACACAAGGTCTGCAGGTCCCACTGAACCAGCCCTCACCTGTGAATCAGAGTGACAGAAGTGATGATGATGATGGTGATGATAATGATGATGATGACGGTGTTGGTGGTGCTGGTACAAAATGGTTTTTATTTCACTGACTGGTACCGGCTCGGTTTGGTTCAACTCTACTCGCAGTTTTTGCTTTTCCATCACTAAAATCTGGTTCCTGGTACCTGGTACCATTCTTGGTACCACCTTGGCCGAGGTTCCAAATCATACTAAATGATGATGTTTACATATTGGAGGTTACTTATTGGTGGTCACTATGGTCATGCTAGTGTTGTTGACTGAATTTTAGCATTAACGTTAGCCTAAGCGAATTGTCTCCGTTTTGTGACAAACAGCGACAAACCAAGGATAAGAAATAAAATCCCTGTGATTTCATCCATACTGGCGATTGTAATGATGCCGGGCCATTTACCTCAGTTTAGAGCGCTCCGCTCGGGCTGCTGCTCAGAATGTTGCTATAGCAACCAGTTGTAGTGGAAAACTGTAGGTCTGAAACCAAACTGAACAGAGTAGAACCGAACAGAGTTGGAACCAGTCAGTGGAGAACCCCCTAAAGGTGAGTAACAAACTCACAGTAATGCTGTGTAATGGGTAATACAGTAATTGTTAAGATATGTGAGGTCTGAAAATGTGAAAGCAAAGGGCAAAACAATTTAGGACTAAAAAGCGCAGGTTACAGCAGAGAAACAATAAATAGACAACTAGTGTGGACATTTGAGTGATGAGTATTGCACTACAGGTCTGATCACTGCACAGGAGGCAGTTGCAGCACTGAACAGAGTTCCAGCGACGACAGAACGCTACAATAAATAGATAATAAATAGACATTAAAAGTGGTGTAACAGCAATGTGAGTGGGCTGTGAATCCTAAGCTACAGAATGAAAATATTGCACCATAAATACCTACATTATTACACATGAGTATGTGATGGTGCACTGGAATCTTATTTTTATTCTTACTGCACAGGACAGTTAGCACCATAGAAAACCACAGTGAGTGTGGAATTATAACAGTGAGGAGAGGGAGCCTGTACAGGCAGTAAACAGGGTTACAATAAAGTGCAGGTGCTAATCGGAGGTGTAGAATGAAGTATAAACAGTGTAAAGGGAGGTAGCTGGTTTGAAATGTGCTGGTTTGAGTTATAATGGAGAAAAGGTTTTGAATAATCAGGTAGACAGCCAGTCGTGCCAGCTGTTCATGTGCAGTTGTTGCATTCGTCAAATTGATACAAATGAACATGAATCATTATCAGAGGATTTTGTTTTTGTTGATTCCCCAAAAATTATACACATACTGGGGGTTCTCGGGTAACAGCAGAATTGACATCAGTTTACACCATCAGTTTCGTACATGCAGACTACGTGGGTGAGCTAGTTTGGTTGTGGTCAGTGGAAGAATATGCAGTAACGCGATGTGTGAGTTTTCCTTTTCCTTTTTCTGTGGCTTAGTTGATTTTTTATGATTTAAAGGGGACATCTTGTGCAAAACTTACTTAAAAAAAAACCCAAGAAGTTATAAAAGGTCTGTGGGCTACAAAACATTTTCATGAAGTTCTTTGCACAAAATCACTATCACATAAAGAAATTCACCATCTTTATTCTTCAGTTTCAGGCTCTTTTTGTAGCAAACAGCCAGAAACCAAGGATAAGAAATGAAACCCCTCTGATTTCATCCATGCTGGCGATTGTAATGATGCTGGGTTGTTTACCTCACCTCCGCTCCGCTCGGGCTGATGCTCAGAATGTTTGGTCGCTATAGCAACCAGCTGTAGTGGAAAACTGTAGGTCCATTGAGCTGAACCAAATTGAGCTGGAACCAGCCAGTGGAGAACCCTTCTTTATAGACTGTAGAGCCATCAGCCACAGCATTTAAAACAGTAAAACGGAAGCGAATAACACTGAATATCTCATTACAGAGGCAAGGGGTGGGTTTTAATAAGCAGCAAGTTAACAGTCGTGTGGGGCTTTCCTAGGAAGCAATGGAAGCAATCTACCAAAAGTGGTCCGAGGAAGGACAACTAATGCACCCAGAATTATAGGTGCTGGAGGCTCATTGAGACATGTAGGGAACAAACTCTAGTCTGAGCCCACAAAAGAGCAACTGAAAAAAATAATAGGTGTCTGAACACACAGAGAATTGCAGCTTGTTGCTTATGTTGAACAGGACCATGGTGGAATGGAAGAAGGTGGCCTGAAGATAAATTTCCTTTACATCATGAGGACGGTCAGGTAAGTGTGTATTGCTCACCTGGAAAAGGGTGATGCTCTAGGCCCGGGTTTCTCAACCACTCGGCCATGGACCACTGATGGGCTGCAAAGGTTTTTGATTGGGCGGCGCATCTAAAATCAAGATGGGCCATTGGTCCACAATTGGGTATTAATATCATATAATGTGGCCATGTGGGCCAACATGCTGTGATAGAGAAGTGGGCCTTAATGTTGCAAAGGTTGAGAATCATTGCTCTAGGCCAAAAAGAATAAAGTGATTAATTACAAACTTTTATTTGCAAAAAATAGGTTGTAGGCTTTTGTTCTTATACTCCTACACACACACATACCAGAGATGGGGACTTGGGTCGCACTTAAGTCGCACAAACAAAGACTCGTGACTTGACTCTGACTCGGTGCTGTGACTCGGTGCTGGCAACAGCCAATTATAATCACGGGGTGTGGCCAAAATGCATATCTTCTAAACGCTCAGAGTTAAAAAATCCCACATTTAGAGTCACCATTTGTAAGCGTTAACACTCAAAGACTTGAGACTTGACTTGTACTTGGTAAAAAAGACAGCTCTGACACACACACACACACACTTTTATGTTTCTCAGATATTGGGATTTTATGAATTTAATGTGTACAAATATAATTTGGGAACCTCAGTGCAGACAAAATTGTGCGCCCCCCCGGGGTTCTCTCATGCCCCCCTTGCTCAGGGCCCCGGACCCCAGGTTGGGAACCACTGCTCTAGACAATGTTCTGCTGGGAAACCTCGGGTCCTGGAATTCATGTAGAAGTTACATTAAAATATACCCCCTACCTAAATAAAAACTGAAAACCAAGTCCACCCGTTCAGATCAGTGGTCTTCCTTATGCTAACGGTAATGCTAACGTTCAGTCAGCGACTTCTTACTGCAGGACACAGCAAAAGTTGTTCAGTAATGGTTAGAGGAACATGACAAAAAGTTCAAGCACCTGTGAGATGTGCTGGGCCAATCCGTGGAGACCCCACCTGACAACTTAGTTAGGACTGAGAGGTTCTGCTGCTGAAGTCTTGGTGCCAGATACCACAGCACATCTTCAGAGACCCTGTGGAGTTCATGCCTCAGTGGGTCAGAGCTGCTTTGACAGCATGAGGAGGGCAAACACAATCTCAGGCAGTTGGCTATAATGTAATGGCTGACCAGAGTATACACATAAATTACTCTTTGTCAAATTTAGTTTTTTTTTACATGCATGTAAATAGGGAATTCTAAAGAAAGCAAAACACAACAAGCTTTCTCTGATTACAGTCACTTTGTTACATTTCAAACAATTGAAATCGTTTAAATAAAATGTGAGTGGTTGATTTTGGCACCCTGGGGCACTGCTGAGGATACTGTTAAATCCTTTAAAATGTTTTTCAAATACATACAGATTGTAAATAAAGGGCCTTTAGAGAACTGCTTGAACTCATAATAAATGCCCAAACATTTCTATGATAAAAGAAAATGAATACAAGTGCAAAAAGACAATAAAGAACACAGTTTCTACAAGCCTGCCTTAAAATGTACAGCATCCAAGTTTTCAACATTTTTGTGATTCTGCTGTAAAAATGGGACTCTTGGTTTGGCAAGATACAGCTTTGTAGATTCTTCAGAATCAGAATCAGAAAATGCTATTGATCCCAGAGGAAATTGCTAAACCCCCTGGTCCTCTTGTGGGCCTTTTGTGTCCAGTTCACTCTCTTTTTTGACCATTTTATCTGTGTTAATGCAAATGGAATGTAATTTCTCAATGGTCTGAAGTTTTTACAGATCCTTTCATTTTTAACATCAACTCATTAAATATATCAATAATATGCTCCATAATATCAAAAATATTCTCCATAAATCCAATTGTATCACTTGACATGTTCGTGGCCACATTTGGCCAATTGAAACCTATGAAAACTACATTTTTTAATTACTTGTCATCTTTAAACTCAAAATTCATCCATTTTTTGGCTTTGTTTTGTGAAAATGGGCATTTTTGAGGCTGTTCACTAACTGAACTGGTTGTTCACTTGAGGTTGTGCTTTGTGCAAACAAACTGGTATTTGAAGGATTAAAAAAACCCAAAAGAATAAATATTTGATGCTTATGACAAGAACTGATGTTAGTTCTTAATGTAGTAAAACAGAAATAGAAATAATTATATATA
>JBBPDE010000015.1:5248180-5259048 GCA_037974605.1 Nannopetersius ansorgii | reverse complement strand
TGAGAGGGAGATAGAGAGAGAGAGAGAGCGAGAGATAGAGGGAGAGATAGAGGAAGAGAGAGAGAGAGAGAGAGAGAGAGAGAGAGAGAGAGAGAGAGAGACTCTTCTGTTTGTCAAAAATCTCATTAAACTAAATAAAAAACTACGGTGCATTTAGAATATGTTATTAATTTTAAAGGATACTTAGTTCACTCTTTCATTTTTTTCATCAAAATTCAGGCAAGAATTTGGTTTGAACCCTTTGTTGATTTTCGATTGTCCTTTAGAACTCTATGCAGCTTTAAGTGCACACTTTCAGTTTTTATTTGAATTTAACAAAAATAAATGATGAAAAATTATGTTTTTTAATTTGTTAAATTCAGAACATTAGCGGTTCATCACAAGTCTGTAGACGATGTGTGCTTAGTTCAAAAATCAACAGAAAGTTGGTATTTGACCAGGAGGACCAAACATCACTTCAGCCGCATCAACCCAGTAGTGTCTGTGTGGACCTACAACATATAAATATACAATTTCACAAATATAGCACCATGCTAACGTTCAGAAACTCAACAATAAAGTTTCTCCGGGTCTATCCTAAAAATGTTATACTAGGGCTGTTAAAAATAACGCGTTAACTATTTGCGTTAATTTATTTTCTTTTAACGCTTTAAAATAAATTGATTGCGTGATTAATGTGAAAATTAAACGCCCCTCTGCATTGCAGTACCACACAATCAGTGGGGGCAGTATTGCGCTATGCCACTGACTAGCATGCAGAGGAAGAAGCCACTTCACGTGTCCAAATTTAATTAATCGCTTTACAGCCCTATTTTATACACTTTTAAACAAAAATCACTGTCATGCGAAATTAATTATTCACTTAAGGCACTTATTTCAAGATAAGATGGAACTTTATTTATCCCAAGGGAAATTCTGTTGTCATGAGCATGCTCGGTGTAACCAGAGTGATAAAAATGAGACAGTAGAGAATGAAACAATACAATAACGTTAGTGCAACAGAATAACAAAACTCTGACAGATACAGTAACAGATCAGTAGTGCAGATGGTGACTTGGTGTTTGTGCAAATATGATGGAAGCAATAAAATTCTTGTCATGTGTGTGGGGTGGGGGGGTCTTTGTCTTTACTGACTTTTATTAATGAATACAAAACACTAAACGCTAATATATACAGATCGATGACGTGAGTGGATGTGTGTAACAGTGGACCGACAACACAAACATGAACAAAAACCCTTTAAATACATACACAACAAAACCACCAAAGCCAACCACTTCAATCTGAACACAATACAGCCGTGACTAATCCCCAGAAATGAGAACCCTGAATATACATTTCAAAGTAAAGTCCAAGACACACAATACACAATAGCGGCCTCTAGTGGCTGCTGACTGGGATGTCACAGAAATGAAATAAAACACAATAAATGAAATAATAACGGAATAAAAGAAAAAATTGCCTAAACTGAACAACCTGACAACCTGAAAACACTCAAACACCACCAACCAAGTGACGTAAAGCGCGTAAACCTGTTTTAGGCTAATGAGCGATATAACGACCTTGCGAGTATAAGTGGTGCACGCTCCCGTAAATGAGGGAAATGGATGAATCTCAGGTCATCAGTCTGGTCCCTCCACTCCTTTTCAATCTGTTTCAAGTTGGGTTTGACATAACAGCATGTGGGACCCTGGATGTTCATTCATCACGAGCTGGAGAAATAACAAGATGCCTCTGAACTGTCATGCTGGATTAGTCTGTGGCCTGTTACCACCCGCCTTAATACAGTCTCTCTCTGTTCAGCCCAGGCATCCACTAGGCCACCGGTACGGACCTCAGACCTACTGGTAAAAGTATTTGCTGCTTTCTTGAACGCATCTATTGGAGCAGCTGCCTTTTCAGGAATCATAAAACTCTCTCGTGCCATTCTGGAGTTCATACCTGCCACCTCTTCATCCCTGGAGCTCTGACGCTTCCATCCAGCCCTCAAAATCAATACTGTCTAATCCATAATATTCCTTAATTGGTGATTAGCAGTTACTGTGAGGCTCACAGGTCCTGCTATGAAATTAGCTCTGGCCTCTGATGAATGCTTGGCCCAGTCCAGCACTTCGGAGGTGTAATGGCCTGCAGGGAGTTTAGCAGTCACACTGGAGTAGCCCCTCTTCCTATCTGTCTGTCTGTCTGTCTGTCTCTTACTGCTGTCCTGCAGTGAACTTGCACTGTTTTCCTTCTTCTTAATTCTTCTTCTCTCTTTGTAGTCTTTAGTCTATTGTATTATAACTCTACTCTCATATTGTATGCAACAGTGTGGTGTGGCTGTAAGTGTATTTTTAAATTGTAATTTTATACATAAAATGTATAATAGCATATATATATATATATAAATATATATATATATATATAGAGAGAGAGACAGAGAGAGAGTGAGAGAGAGAGACAGAGAGAGAGAGAGAGAGACTGCAATTCTGCTGCTACAATACAATATCTTTTATACTGTATTCATTCAAACTGCCTTTGTTCGTTACGCAAAATACTGTTTTTTTCATGTTGTTTTGTTTCTTTTGTTTTGTTTTTGCTCCTGATTCTGGAGGAACGTCGTGTACTGTGCATTTGACTGACTTGACTTGATGTGAAGACCAGCTCCACTGCCAGGAAAAGCAAGGAAATTTGACATCTTCCTGCGAAGACTGAGGAGAGCTAACCTCATATACTGTTCTCATCATGTTCCACCACGGGACCATAGAGAGCATCCTGTATATGATTACGTTTACGTTTAAATTTACAGCATTGAGCAGACGCTCTTATCCAGAGAGAATACGTCTGTTCTTCATACCTGTAAACCTACACTAAAATCAACACCTGCTTTAACCGAGTTACTGCCAAAATAAGATACACACCTTAACACACCCTGACAGAGAAAACGGGCAGGGACTCAAATACAAGTAAGAACAAACAGGTCAGAGGGGAAAAGGTTTAAATATAAAGAAAATGATGCATAAGAGAGAAATGAGAGGACTGGAGTCACCAAGGAGCTCCTGGAAGGGGGGGTCTTGAAGAGGGGGGTGCGGAAGAGGCGGGTCTTGAAGAGGCTGATCTTGAAGAGGGGGGTCTTGAAGAGGCAGATGTTGAAGAGTTTGGGGTCTTGAAGAAAGGGGTCTTGAAGAGGGGGTCTTGAAGAGGTGGGTCTTGAAGAGGGGGTCTTGAAGAGGTGGGTCTTGAAGAGGGGGTCTTGAAGAGGGGGTCTTGAAGAGGGGGTCTTGAAGAGGTGGGTCTTGAAGAAGAGGGGGTCTTGAAGAGGCGGGTCTTGAAGATCTGATCAGAAGAGGGAGTTTGTTCCACCACTGGAGATCTGAGACTGAGAAGACTCTTGATGCAGGTCTTCCTCTTCTTTTGAACAGTGGAGGTTCTAGCAGAGCTTGAAGCTTTGAGAGGACCAGAAGTGACACTGCTTGATCAGTGCTGATAAGGAAGGAGGTGTCGGTCCGTCATGGCCTGATTAGGGAATTGCTCCACCTTGGACTGCAAGTCTCTACTGAATGTAGTATAATGAAGATCTTCAGAGCCACCAGCTTTGTGAATTCAAGGTTCAGGGTTACTTTATTGTGCTCAGCAGCTGTGAGACAATGTTTCTCCACGGACTTCAGAGAAACACAACATACAACATTTAACAGAGTGCAGGGTTACAACAAACAACAGACAAACAATGAGTAGACTAGTGTGGACATTATCTAACCCTTCTGAACTGATGAGTGTTGCACTACCGGTCTGATCACTGCACAGGAGGCAGTTACAGCACAGAACGCTACAATAAATAGACAGTAAATAGACATTATAGTGGTGTAACAGCAATGTGAGTGGGCCATGAATCTTAGACTACAGAATGAAAATAGTGCACCATAAATATCTATATTATAGATCTATAGTATGTGACGGTGCACTGGAATCTTATTTTTATTCTTACTGCACAGGACAGTTAGCATCATAGAAAACCACAGTGAGTGTGGAATTATAACATTGAGGACATTAGGGAGCCTGTACTGGCAGTAAACAGGGTTACAGTAAAGTGCCAGTGCTAATCGAGAGACCACATTTCTGTCCCACCTCCTTTTTTCGAAATGCAGGCCATTAAAGATCAAAACTACACCTGCTTCTCTACAGACTACAGGCAATTAACATTAAACAGTGTAACATTACAATACAATACAATAGACAGTGGGTGTGTTCGAAATCGCACACTATCGTCAGTGCACAGAGATTTAGTGCGTAGTGCGCACTGCCTTCTGTAGTGCGCACTGCTGTGGGTCAGTGCTGTCTTAAACAGAACACTAACGTTTTGCACTTAGCGGAAGTGACGGACTAACATTTGCTCGCGATTTTCCAGCCGCCAAAATATCTGCCGGTTTTACCGCAGTGTACATCAGTAAAATAACTTTATTAACGTTACTCACCTTTATGCAAACCAGCTGCCTCCGCTTGGGCATGTATTTCACTGTTTGCCACCATCATTCAACTCGAAAACACGTTTAAGATCACGCCCCTTCCGCTACGTGGTCAAAATGGTGCCCGTTTAGTGCATAGTGTCCATCGCTCCGCACTGCATTTTCTAGACGATTTCAGTGCAGCATCCAGGTACTTTCAGTGCACTGAGTTTTAGTCTGGTTTTCAGTGTGAGCGCACTACGCACTAAAATCGCACATTAAAAGTACGCAAGTATGTGACACACCCAGTGTCTTCTCCTTTTCATTCACACTTGTACTGCTGGGTGGAGGTCATGGGTTCGAATCCTACCTTCAGCACACCACCACTGGGTCCCTTTGCAAGACCCTAAACCCCAAGATACCCCAAGCACCTCCTGTAGGTAGGGAATGGAAGTCGTTTTGGATAAAAGCGTCTGATAAGTGCTTTTTGTATGTTGTTCTTTTCTGCACTGTTTTATTGTTTGTCCTTGTGTTTTAAAGTCTTACGCTTTCTTTTTTTTTTGCACTCTGTGCAGTCCTGTCCTGTCCTCATTGGCTGAGTTTTGTCTGTTTCTGTTTTTGTTGTGTGTGCAGCACTGCGGTGCTGGAGGACGCCGTAAAGTGTCGAGGTAAAGAGTTTCAAGTTGACTCCTGTCTGTGTGATGTGCCGCAGTTTATGGGATCACGGACCGTACTCTCATGTCATTATCAGATATATTTCTGCTGTAAGCGACACTGTAGAATAATCCAGTAGATGCATGTAGGACGGGTGAACACTGTGTGCTGTTGAAGTGTTGGTCACTTTAAAGCTGGATCAATAAAATATCGCAGTCTGATCCAAGTATGCTAATGATGTCGATTGACATCTTCGCTCGCCGTCCTCTCTCTCTCTCTCTCTCTCTCTCTCTCTCTCTCTCTCTCTCTCTCTCTCTCTCTCTCTCTCTCTCTCTCTCTCCCTCACGCCAATAAACACCATGCCAACCCTGTATCTCAGCCTCCAACATCCTCTGTTCTTGTTTAATAGAATTCAGTAAGACAACAAAACCGGAAACGGCACCGTTAGCACACGCCAGCTTCTGCATCTGCTTATCACAGGCTCCGGTGCTTTTGTCTCCAGATGGCCCTTGCTGGCTATGCCCGGCGCTTCCTCCCCAAAAATAATACAATGGTCGACAGAACAAACCAGGGCAGCTGAAAAGATGGGGGGTGGTGGGTTGGTTTGGAGGTTCTTGTTTACCTGTTGTTCCTGAGGGGAGCCGGAGGAAGAGGAGGAGGAGGAGGAGAGGAGGAAGCCTGCGGTACGGGCCCCGGTGGCAGGCGGCGAGTGGGAGCGCGGCGTTGGGCTGCTGACCCTGGCGCGGCACTCATTGTGTAGTGCGGCGGTGTAATGAGGCCCTGTGTGGATATTGATATGACAGAACAAAAGGCCAAGGTGCAGTAAGGACAGCAATCCACACGTTTCACACCATTTGTTTTTCACACCGTATCCATCACATTAATGGGTCACCTTTCTGTGACAGCTCATGATTACCTGCTTACCCATGGAGAGAAAGAGGGAGAGAGTGAGGGAGAGATATAGGAGGAGAGAAAAATAGAAGAATAGTGGGGGGGTGGGGGGTGGAGGTGGGGAGAGAGAAACGGAGAGAGATGGGAGACACCGAGGGGGAGGATGAGAAAGGGAGAGGTGCTGGAAGAGAAAGAGACTTGTCTGTGAATAGTCTAAAAGGTAAAGGGCGAGCAGGTGCTGGAGGGGGCTGGAGGAGGGTTGGCTGGATCTGGAGCCGCTTTTTTCACAAAGATTGGCTCGGGCCATGTCACCTTTTCCTGCAGGGGGAATTTATGACAGGTCAGCATGCTGCGCTCGGCCACTGATGGATCGAGAACATCCCGGTTTGTGGGGCAGAAGCGGAAAACGGCCGAGCCATTTCCCCGCGCCTCCCCCCACCCCTCCGTGCAGCCTTTAAAAAAAAGATCATCAGGGCAGCACGGTGGAAGGTGACGGGTCAGTGTGTGGGGGTCACAACCAATCACAGGGCAGGACCAAGGAGACTTCCAGCGCCTTCATCCTTAATTTTACCACACACGGACAAAGTCAGGGGAACGTCTTTCATATAATTGTGTCAAAGATTTGGTGTCATTTTGCGATCGGTCACGATTAGTTGATTAAACTCGGTTTCTCAGTTGCATATACAAATTGCGTATATGAAATTTAAATCGTTATGGCAAAAAAATGAACTATAAAAAATACAATAAAAGCAAGAATAAAAACGATAATGACAGCACAGTACAAAAAGTACACAAAATAGATGTGTGTACTGAATACACGTGTATAAATATGTATATTTAAACTTAGATAAGTATATATATGTATGTACTGAGTGCGTGTTTAAATGTACAGAGTGAATATATAAACATATGTAAGAACACCGTGTCTATATACAAATGCTGCTGAGTCTCACAATTAGTTGATTCAACTCAGTTTCTTAGTTAAAAAAATTGCATATACAATAATGGTGAATCAGCAATGATTAACTGGCCATAGGACAAAAATAAAATCACAAAACAAAAACAGCCTGGCGAACGCCTGGTTATGCTAAATGCAAAGGTTTATGGTCAAATATAGTTTCATCGTTCTCTTCATTTAACACACTTTTGCGTCTAATTCTGTAGAAAAAAATACATTCCCTTATTTCCACATAGAGGATTTATGGACTTGGTTTCATTGAGTTGCCTTAACAGTTTCTTTAGAGGGTGGGAAAGTAACTAGTAATCTAACTAGTAATGGGACTAACTCTTTTTGAAATAAAATAAGCAATATTCAGTAGTGTAAATACATTTTTTTTAGATTAACTTGCCCAACACATATATGTACACATGTACAGTGAGTCCATGTATGTTTATATGTACGGAGTGGAAATATGAATATATGAACACTATATATATATATATATATATATACACACACACACAAACACACACACAAAATGTTGCTTAGTTATATTTTTATATTTGTTTAAATTACATGCAATGTTTTTGCCCAAAGATACAGTTTTCATCCATTTTAGTATATTTTTAATTTTTGTTCTATTAAAATATTAATTAATTAGCAGAATTATCTAATATCTAGTCCGTTTCTGACAGCCCTGTATTGTACTTGGTTGATTTTTCTCTTATCGTTCGAGTTCATTTTGCAGAGATTCAACCTTTCATTTGAAGAAACAGAATTTGTCCCACAAGTAGGAAATTTGCATTGTTATGGCAGAAAATGGACAGAATCAACAATAAAAAACAACAAAAGCAAAATAATAAAAAACTATAATGACGGTGCAGTACAAAAAGTACACAATACAAATAATCTGGAAATATAAATATGGATGTGTGTATTGAACACATATGTGTAAATGTAAACTTAGATAAGTATACAGTAACCCCCCGCTTTTCAGTGGTTACGTTCCAAGAGCACCTGTGTGTAGTGAAAAAATGTGTTGTTGTGTTCTGGTTTAAAAAATGCCCAAAAAGGCCTATGAAATATGAAAATCTGCTCCCAGAACACTTTAATTTAATTTTAAACTCAGTTTAATGCATTGCCCTTAAAGAAAATGTAAAGGTAAATAAATAATCAGAATCAGAAAACTTTATTGCTCAAAAAACCGTTAGCATTAGCAGTGTGCAAAGACTCGTACACAAAAGAACAAGACAGCTCTCTGTGCTGATGGTCAGATGAGTCAGGGACAAGGCAGGAAATTGGTTTATTTGTGTGTCTGTGTTTGTGTGTGAGTGAGGGGGTGTGTGAGAGGGAGAGAATCACTGTTAGCATTAGCAGTTAGCATTAGCAGCGTGCTAATGTGTGCAAAGACCCGTACACAGAAGAAACATTGAAATAACTCTCTCTACTCTCTCTATGTTTAGACAGGACACAGCTTACTAATACTAACTAAACTGAGATAACATTTAGGGGGGGGAAGCTTAAAACACAAAAATAAAATACAGTTTCCATGTTATTGTGGGGAGTTTGGTTCTTTAAATAAATCTGCATGTGACTAAATCCACGACTCCTGATCCACGTAAAACTGGGGGATTACTGTATATATATGTATGTACACACTGAGTATGTGTTTATATGTATAGAATAGATATATAAACATATATAAGAACACGGTGTCTATATATATACTGTAGTGAAATGCTGCTGAGGCTCTTTATGTAAGCGTTAGGCAGTAAAGCTCAGTAAACTCATTACACACAGTCCTTTAAAACTCTGTGATTTTGGCCCATAGCTCCTTCTCCTAAAAGTAATTGCATCTGTTTCCTGGGCGTTCTCTGCAGCTTCATACAGATTCACACCGAGAGATAAAGAGAGACGTACCCAGAGTGAGACGCCGGAGCGTGCATTCCCTAGTTTGTCCGGCGTTTCCTCATCGGCAGGCAGCAATAATTGGCCATGCATGGCTCATTGAGCGATGCGCATGGTCTCGCGCGCTGCATTCCCGTTTGGGTTGATGCCTTTTATCGCTGCTCGCTGAGCTGAGGCAATATGGGCCTACTGTTGGTGCTTTAGCGCAGATGATGCTCAGGATCTAATCGTAAAACAAGCATCAATATCTCCAACGGTAGGTGAGATGAGAGCTGCAGGTTATCACTCGGCAGTTCAATAACACCTACCCATTCAAAACAGATACGAATTATGGTGGGTGCCAGGAGGGGCCTGATCATTCGATATCCGCTTCGTCGAGACGCCTAATGTCTGGTTATTATTTTATTTAGCCTCTCGTCTCATTCTATCATGATCCCTCACAGGCTGCCCACTTGTTTCCCTCTTTTGTACGGAGAGTAATCGGAACCGGAGACTCCACCGGTGTGTTCCGGCTCCCAGGGCGGCGTTTCCGTACCTTGCCTTCGCTGCAAATAGACATTTCACTCCAGGTAAAGTGACAGTGTATGGCAAACGGTACTTTGGCCCGCGTGCCACTTTATGATAAAATAAAGAGCGGCACTCACTGTAGTTCCTATCTCAGCACTTCAGAGCAGCGTCGGGGGGACCAAGAAGGAGCCGTAAGTGAGAAAAGAGAGAGATTGCTTCGTCCCGAATTAAAAGTCAAAATGCCATCCCTCTCTCTGATTGCCCACAGGCATTATTGGACGCCGCAGAAAACGAGCTCTGCACTTTATTTGCTCGTCTGTTTGCCAGCGTCCGGTTCCGCAGGGCAAAGCGGTGCACGAATCACAGAGTCAGTTTCTCAGTGGGAGTGCGTCGCGTCAAGGTCTAAGCGATGGCACTCTGAAGACGCGAACGCGCCGGAGAGATATTGCGGTCAGAAACGAGCACTAAAACATGAGTTATATCTGTAAATCTGTATTGTGCTGGATCAGTGTAAATCAGACACGGAGGAAAAATGGCTGACAAGTTTTGCCATTAAAAGATAATTGTAATCAAGGTGCAGGACGAGCGGTGAAGTGGAGCCGGCAGATAGATGGACAGCTGCGGAAAGATGGATTGTTTTAATTTGCACCAATTAAATTGAAGTTCATTGGATCATCTTCCTCAATCTTCATGAATACTTTATTTTCGGGCAGCTATGAGGCTATTAAAAAGAGTGATTAAACCCTAAGACTTAGTATACCATATTTTATGTTGGACCATCATTAAGGACTTTGTGCGTGCGCCCCCTCATCCCCTCTCGGTATATAATGAGTTTTGTTGAGGCCGAATGCAAAGCAGAGCGGCAGAAATGGGAGATTGATAGAAGGAGAGGGGGAAGAACACTGCACCTCCCGTTTGGCCCGAATCCTCTGCTGGGCTCTAGAACTTGTTTGACGTATTGGAAGCACCGGAGGCTCGGTCGGTTTGATAGGGAACGTAGCCGGAAGCGACACTTCAACCAACATTTTAATGCTTTCCATGCTGAAGCCAAATGTGCAGTTTAATCTATTTTTACCTTACTTGTGGATGGGAGCGGGGGGGGGGCAATCCACACACACACACACACACGCACACACACTTCACAAATATGCCATGCAAGACTGCATTCACACACTTTTGCACACTCAAATGTTTAATTACTGGCTGTGTGTCTAATTTTGTTGGGAAAAATACATTCATTTTTTCCCGCATAGAGAATGTATTGACTTGGTTTCATAAAAACATGTAATTCAAACAGGAGTATTGCAATTTCTGCGTAGTTCTGCTTAGTAGTTAGTCTAAATTTCACATTTTTAAGGGCTTTTTCCAAATGTATGTTAATCTTAACATACATTTTTTTGTAAATCAAAATTTTTGTTTGTACACATGTGTTCAGATCTGCTTTCAGTTTTTTTCAGTCACATCATCTTTTTGAATGATGAGTAATATTAGATCTGCAATAGACTTGCATGCAGTTTTTATTAAAGCGCAGCACCAATCAAGAACTG
>JBBPDE010000015.1:5208156-5218257 GCA_037974605.1 Nannopetersius ansorgii | reverse complement strand
CATATATGTATTTATGTATAAACCTTGGTGTTTTAGTACCCTTGTAGCATATTGTAGCAATATGTAGCATATTACTGCACAATGTTGCCCTGTGGCAACAAATGAAAAACTACAATTTTAGTATATAAATAAAGACAAAAAATGTCTTTACTCAATCAGATATGCTTCTTTACATATTCATGTGCATTGCATATTTTTTATGCAAACATTATTTCAATTTAAACATGTTAAAAAGTAAAATTTATCTTACCTTCCACTAGCAGTGTGTCCAACCCAGCTATTGGCTGAAAAAGGATTGCTCCACCCTCAGATGAAAGGTCAAACCTCCAACCACTTCAAATTTTATTTGTCCCAGACTAATCATCAGACTTTTAATGTGATGTTCTTTGCTTTCTTAATGGGGCAGATGGTGGGCCAAAATAATGGTTTGTTGCCTGAAGGCAACACCATGCTATAGAGGGTTAAGCTTGTATGTAAGAACCAATAGAAAATCGGCAACTGCCTGAATACAATGATTAAAAAGTAGCTATATATAGTAAAACTTATATGTAAAAATAGAATACTTATATATAAAAAATGTATAGATAAAAAATCCCTGTTAGCTAAATGTGGTGCGTGTTTGATAAACATGATAAAATATATGAGGTTTATAAGTTATAAGATTGAGGCATGCCAAATTTGAACAGAAACACATAAAAATAAAATTTTCTGACCACGCAATACAAAATTTGACCATGCAATAATGCAAGGGATTTTCAAAATATATCAAACTATTTTTGTTGTCAAATTGTTTTAACTGAAATAAAACTATTAAAATGTTTTTATTAAACCATTATTAAAATTAATTTTCAATTAGAAAATAATAATAAGCTACAGGGTGGTAGTGGCTTGTTGGGTTTAACTTACCTGTAAACCCAATCACTATAAAGTCACAGGTTCGAACCCCCATCACTTTCTTTTAGGGCTGTAATGATATTCGATATGAAACCGAAATCACAACACTCAGATACGTGAAGGCAGAATTGAGACACATCTCTTTAACTCCCAGAGTTCTCCTTCCCGTCCAGATCCAAGGCTACCACATCTGTTAGCTTTCACTCCGGGGCTGGCCTGTGTGCAGTACACCTCCTAATAAAAGCTTTTTTACACAGTGATTGGTGTATTTTCATGTAAATTTCAGGCAGTAACCAATAGTAGAGTTTGTTATGATTCAGACACACCCCCCACGGAGGTGGAGTTATAGTCCAGACCACAAGGACTGCCTGGGCAGGTGCACGTGTCCGAACTGAACTTCTTCGAATGTATTTCTTCTTCACTTTATAATTGTCTATAAGCTGGCTGGTTGTGATAAAACTGCTGGGAGTTTGTTTGTAAGAGTTTTGTTGAGTTTTGAGTGAGTTTTTGTGCTATTTCAGTAGCTGAAGAATCGTTTCTGCAGCCTTTGGCGCTTCCTTGGGGTCTTCTTTACAGACTGAATGCAGAAGAAGCAGCGCAGAAGTGTTTAATGATCCATAACTCTGTGGTAAACATGAGGATGGCTCAAAACAAAATGGCATCTTGAATGGTACTGCTTGCACCCACCTCCCAAAAAAACAAAAAATAATGATGGGTTTGGTGTATCGTTAAAGGCCTACTTTCCACCATTGTGTCCTTTAGCAAGACCCTTAACTCTCTGTCTCTTGGGGGGCTGTCCCTGTAACTCTGTGATTCTCAAAGCATGGGCTGCAAGACACCAAGAGGAAAGTCCCACAGAACTAATGTTCAACATCAGATTCATTTTCACGGCGGAACAAAGAATTTACATCGGTTTTGTCATCAAACTGTCCATTCACTGCTGTCAGAGCCTTAGAGGGTAAACTGGACAGATATTTAACAGGTACTGAAAGAAAAACAGGTGGTGCTCCAGAGAGAAATGAGGCAAGTGCTGATAACCGGCAAAAAAACAAGACAAAAGGAAATACAACGGAGCCGATCTTACTCTAGGTTTCACTGTGAATGTGGTAGGAGATGAAATGTCTGTCTGTATTCTATGTTTGAAAACTGGCAGCCGAGACCCAACAAATGAAGGAGACATTTAGAGACAATACAGACATATTACATTTCTGACAAATTGTGACAAAAAGTGCCAATTCTATTTCATTTTCCTATTCTATTTCATTTCATTGGCTTTACTTCAACGAGCTTAGATGGTTCCACCACTCAGGAATTCTAGGCTTGCACTTTTTGACCACTGAGAGTTTCTGCATAGGACTAGTTCTAAATGAGGAAAAAATATTACATTCTATGTTCACAATGCCATTTAGTCACTATGCACCAACTGTACAGTGCCCATCAGTATCAGATCTGCACTGATTGTAGCTTTAAAAAGCTACTAAAACGGCACTATTCCCTCCGCCTTCTTTTAAATGTCAGCACTTTTCATTTATGTATTCTCTTTCTATTTCATTCTATTTTATGTTCTAATTCTGCAAAGCACATTTAATGAACTTTTGTGTATGATAATGTGCTATATACAATTTCCTCCGGGATGAATAACGTTTTCTGATTCTGATATAGAAATAAAACTGAACTTGACCACAGAAATAACCACAGTTTCTATACAAGAATGAACCCGCTTCCTCGTACACTTAGTGCAAAAACAACCAAAAAAATGTGGATTGTTTTTTATCCTTCATGCACATGGTTTCCTACCTAGAAATAGTATAAAAAGCATTTTCTACTTTGTCCAGAATGTCCTCTACATTTGAGGACAGAATAAAGATATTTGCATGTTGCATGAAATCATCCACTAAATAAAAAACAGGAGATATTGTGCAGGAGTGTCGGTTTGCCACAGGCTTGTTTCTGAAATCAGCTTAACACTCTTACTGCAATGAATCTTTCTCAAAGTGCTTTTGCTTTGAAAGTCAATTGAGTGAAAAAAGGATAAAAAAAGTGGGTCGTTCTGGTGGACTCAAATCATAAACAGACTCAAAATATTACAGCAACAATCACATCATGCATACCGTTATATATATATATATCTCCACAGTGTTCTTACAATATTTACATATCCACTCTGTACATAAAACATACATACAGATTAGGGATTTATCACATAATAGACTAATCAACTTCAGAGGCGTTCCTTGTCCTTATTATAGTCCCTTCATAAAAGGGGTGGTACTGTTGGCGTGAGGGGAATCTACAGAGACCACAACAAGACGAAACATGCAGCAGAGGAGATAGACACACATCACATGTGTGGGGATCCTTCACTCTAGACACACAAACAGCTCGGAGACCTGCAGAATCTGCAAGTCGGTGTTAAAGTACAGTAACAGAACCGGCGCTCTGCATCTGAAACGGCTCTGCTAGCTAACATGGCTAATGCTAGCACTTCATATACTCAGTGTTGGGAATGTACCTTTAAAAAAGTTATTAGTTATAGTTACTAGTTACTTCTCACAAATAGTAACTGAGTTAGTAACTGAGTTAGATTATTATAAAAGTAACTAATTACCAGGCAAAGTAACTATTGCATTACTTAAAAAAATAAATATAAAACATTGTACATTAATCTACACTATATTAATGTAATGTGAGAGACAACTATCAAATTCCCTCAGCGAGGGAAAAGTAGTGCTTATACTTTCAGTTTGCAAAAGATTTGTGACTCCTGGATGTTGGTGTGTGTGCGACTGACCGTGTGTGTGCTTGTGTGTGAACACCCGCACTACTCTGCCTCTGATTGGCAAACAATGGAAATTTACTCAATCTAAGCCAATCATTGCGTTCTCAGCTACACCACGTGTTTACAGACACACCAATCATCAGCACAGGTTATGTGTCCCGCCACCTAAAAAAAGAGAGGTTCTATGGCTGAGAGAGATGCTGCTCGCTTGAAAACCGCTTCAGTGTTCTCAGTTATAGTAACGCGCATTTTTTTGTCAGTAACGGTAACGGTGTTGTAACGGGGGAAACAGTAATTCATTTAACGCTGTTTATTTATAGCGCCGTTATTCCCATCACTGCATATCATATATATTTTTCAATACACATTGACATATTTATATTTCCAGATTGTTTATATTGTGTGTTTTTATACGATCCTGTTGTATTGTATATGTTTTATTCTATTGTTTCGCTGCCCTCACCTTTGTTCTGTCCACTTCCTGCCATGACGATGCAAAATTCCCACTGTGGGACTAATAAAGGTTTATCTTTTCTTCTCTTTATGACACATTTATTCTTTATCCAGGGAAGAGGAACACTACATGTGGCACAAAAGCAGATATCACACCCTCAGTCTGAGCCCAGTGACCCAGCAGTGTAGGGACATGAGACCTATTTCATGGTAGTTCAGGTAGTGTGTGTGTGTATGAGCGCTCTCTCCAGTCTTTCTCCAGGCCAGAGCTGTTTAATCAGCGACTCGCTGATTTTATGCACCGCTTCCCCTCCCATGCATCTGCCCCGCCGCCGGCGAGACAGGGGCAGGGGCACGGGCTGCCCCGAGCCACCGGGCGAACCATGCCTGCAAGAACCAAACGCACAGCATGTGCCAGAGGCACAAGAAAATACAAGCAAAACACACACGGGCGTGCATATATCAGGCCCTGAGTCCTGCATGCTCTGCGCCTATTTAGGGCGTCTGTGTCCGGCAGTGAATTTGAATATGCATGAGTCTCCCAGAATCCCTTTCAGCACAGCCCCTGCGCCTCTGCACTGGCCCATTCGCAGATTCGCGGGGAAAAAAAAGAAAAAATAGAAAGAAAAATATGCATCTCATTTGAATACTTTACCCGCACGCCCTGTCATAGACGATAAATACACGGCCATAAAAAAGACTTTGTAATTTGGCAAACTGCTAGAGAGGTGAAGAAAAAAATTCCAGCGGCGCATAAATTCTGGATGGCATTTGGTTGTTAGCTCACACTTTATAGTGGATGTTTATGATGTTCTTACTGTATTTACAAGGATTGCAAATCTCCAGTGAATGCTAAATATCAGTTCTGGGTTCTGAACACTTGGCTGTTTCACTTTGAGAGTTTGTGCTCAGAACTCAGTCGATGGAGCTCCTGCATCTCGCGTGTGGATTTAAGTGCGAGAGAAGAGCAAAGTCAAACTCTGCCCAAAGCGGAGGATTAGAGATTACTCTCAGATCAGCAGATGCCTGTGTAGCAAGGCATGTAGCACAAATTCATCACTGCAGCATCATGCAACTGCATCTATTATAATTGTTACAGTGTTATTATAATTACTTTTTTTAAATATTGCGATTAATTGCATGGTGTTCTGCGATTAATTGTGAATAATCTCGTTGTTACACAAAATTCAAAAATGAATTCAAAATTACTGTACACTTTTATTTGTACTGCTGTATGAACTAAAGTGCAACAACATTTGGTTTAAGCTCTTTAAACTAATGAGCAGATTTTTAACAGCAGTGTTCCCTTTTACACAGTCACACAGTTACAGTTCAAATATTTCTGTAAATCGTAAACATCAAATCTAATATCTAATATCAAAAGCTATTCACCATTGCAGGGTGCAGAAATTAGTGTTGAGAAAGTTACGCGTTATTGCGGTAACACGTTTTTATGCTGACAATTATTTTATTGCGCATTAAGGCAAATGTACTTTTATTTTGAAACTTTGTTTCCCCCCATGCGCAATAAAATAACTGTCAGCATAAAAACGTATTACCGCAATAACGCGTAACTTTCTCAACACTAATTTCTTGTTAGTCATGTTAGAACTCAAACAAAGGTGTTTTTGTAATGAAAAGTCAAACAAAGGTGGTGTTCTATAGGTCCAGCAGTTATATTTATTCATATAGTGCTCATATTCTACTGTATCACTACTGCAGGCTGAACAGGTGTATTGAGCCAATTTACCAGCTAAATAAACTGTTCTGAATAAACTGTTCCTAATTAAACCATCCTTAATTAATTGTTCAGTGGATGATTTTGATGAAAGCTTTGCTTATATTAAACTCTTTTTTAAATGATACAGACCCAAATAATGTAAATCTTATTCACATAAAACCACTGTGAAGTCAAATATTTATATATATATATTCATTTCTGTTTAAGTCCATTTTTTCCAGAGACGGTGACTGGAGTCTGAGAGAGTCACACTTAAGTCACACAAAGAATGACTTGTGACTTGACTTTAGACTTCCCTTAACAACTAGAAACTTGACTCAGACTTGGTGCTGTGACTCGTGAGTCAAAACTCATAAACAACGTTCATTTCATGGAATTATTTATATCTCACACTCTTTCCAATGACCCGAAAACCATTCCCATGACTTTTGTCCGAGATGAGCAGTTTTCAGCTAATAACAGTTTTTGAGTGGTCGTTGGAAAGGGGTCACTGAGCCCTATCTAACTGTGGAGTTTCACATTTAGAGTGCGAGATATATATTTCATATTTAACATTTAGATTTAAGATCATTTAAGGCAAATCCTCCATGTTGGTGAGGGCATATCACAGCACACAGTCCCGCCCCTGCTATGTAACAGCCAATTGTAAAAGCGTGGCGTGGCCAATTAGCATATCTTCTAAACATTTAGAGCTTAATATTTACAGCTCATACATCCCACATTTAGAGTCGCTGTTTGTAACCATTGCCACTCAAAAACTTGAGACTTGACTTGGACTCAAGCACAAAGACTTGAGACTTGACTTGGACCCATTAAAAATGACTTGTGAACATCTCTGATGTTTTCTAAAGCCTAGTTTTTAAGATTTGTAAATTTAACTAGCCTCTCATCCATGATCTAATGCATTAATAATAACAGGGTGTGTTAAGGTGTGTATTTTATCTGGCAGTAACTTGGTTAAAAGCAGGTATTGGTTTAAGTTTAGCTTTACAGGTTAAAGAACAGACATAGATGACTTAAGCATTGATATACTTCTCTCTGCATAAGAGTGTCTGATAAACGTTAATATAATACGAGCTCTAGCTGAGCCAAAGCCGATTACCATGATGATTTCCTCCATTTCCACAATTCATGTTATTACAATAGAAGTGCCAAAACAATGCCAAAGAGAATGCCAAGTGTCAGAGCATGCCAGGGGATTACAGTGAGTCAACAATCACGCTATGAGCTGGACATAACATTGCCAAGGGCATGCCAGGTTCTGGGTCTCCATGCACTATGAAACACACCAAACCCCTTCGTTTACCCCTGAAAATACACAAAAACACTTAATTAACCCTGAAAATACACCGAATCCCTTCATTTACTGCTGAAAAAAACACAAAATCCCTTCATTTACTGCCGAAAACACACCAAACACCTTAATTTACCCTAGAAGTAAACCAAACCTCTTCATTTACCCCTGAAAACACACCAGACTCCTTTATTTGCCCCTGAAAATACACCAAACCCCTTCATTTACTCTGAAAATACACCAAACCCCTTCAACTGAATTAAGAGGATGTTTATTGGTGAAACTGGCCCCTTAATTTTACCTTAAAATTAGATTTGGATTTAATTTAAACCCCTTAATCTTAAATTAAGGCTTTAAGATTCAAATTTGAAAAAAAGGAAATTCTGTAGTTTTAGGTCATTTTTAGGTCATTTTAAGGGGTAAAATGAAGGCGATTGGGTTTTTTTGTGATGCCAGGACTGAAACTCAGGTCAGACTCCAGCATGTCAGAGCAAGGCCTCAGTTTGGACGACACTCGGGAGCTAACAGTCCCAGACCGTCTCCAGGCCTCAGCACAGGAGAGGCTAATGAAACCCCGGAGCAGGAATCGGTTCTAAACGAGAGACACGGGGAAACAGCGGAGTTTGGCAAGACCAGCCTGGTCTTATTAGGTGTTCTCGTCCATATGGGCTCAACTAAAGCAGCTATTAGTGCTGTCCCTAATGGAGCTCCCTGTGTTAGCGTTAGCTCGCCGCGACTAGCATCCCCACCATTTCCCACCCAAAACTTGGCTGCGGCGTGTGTAGGGGGGTGGGGGTGGAGGGGTGGAGGAACGCCCTGTGATGAAATTTCTCCGCCTGCGTAAATATTTTATGCAAATGAAAATTTAATTCCTTGCTTATTTTAAGCAATTTCCCGCTGTAAGTAGTGTGTACGCGAAGGAGATTACAACATTCGCCGGTTTGTTTATAATTTAATTTTTTGATGTCGGGCCTGGCGGAGGGGAGAGACGGAACACCTGTGAGTGTTTATAATGTCCCATCTCTCTCACAGCTGTTCCTTTTCAAAACACCTCGCCGGCGTAATAATTTCATAAAATTTCATGATTTACCATCTGCTGGTGGCTGGCTATAAGCACATGCAATAAGCATTTGTATGGCGCTCGGCCCAGAAAGGTACAATAACTGTATATTTTAACTTAATGGCTTTTCCGGGGCATGCAAATTTCCACATGGCAGATTGCAGCGATGCTACAGCGCGAGGTGAGCCAAGTCCTCTTGTCTCCGTCATCCGCCTCTCTCTCTCTTTCTGTATTATCATATGTTTGCATTCACACACACACACACACACACACACACAAACACACACACACACACACAAACACACACACACACACACAGCAGCCCTCTGTTGGCACGGCGTCTCAGGACGAGTTGGCCCGTGTAAAAATCGAGTTATCAAACTCGAGGAGAAAGAGAGACAAGGTAGGAGGCACGAGCAGATCGTTTCCCTTTTAGCGTTTAATGTCTGTGCATTTGGGTAATTAAAATGATTACTACAACAATTAAAGCAAGTAATTAGAAACTAATTACACTGGCATTTTTGTGTGATTACAGGAGCAGATGAAAATAGTGCTCAAAATTAAATTCATTGCATATTCATGGAAATGAAATTAAATAGTGCTGGGTGAATGAGATAATAGGGGCAGGATGGGAAGACGCTGTTCCGGGTGTTTGGGGAACAGTCTGTTGCTAATGTCTCCGGTTAAATCAGTGCTAATCTTTTAATGGCCTTTAAAGAAGTTCATATTTGGACGACAGTCAAAAGCACTGAGGGCACGGGCCCCCCCACGCTCTCGCTGCCCTCCCCAAGTCCCATGTTCAGTGATAAAAACCCACCAGAAGTAGTACAATAGAAAACATTTAATCATCACCTCCTCAAACAGAGCCGCAGAAACACTGTCGCTCTGTTGCTCCACGCCCTGCTATAGATTACAGTAAAGAATTACCCTCATTTCCATCCAACTCTGTCTTTTACATCTGCCTCTCTCTGTCTCTCTTCTCTCTCTGTCTCTCTCTCTCTCTCTCTTTCTCTCTCTCTTTCTCTCTCTCTCTCTCTCTCTCTCTCTGTATCTCTCTCTCTCTCTCTCTCTCTCTCTCTCTCTCTCTCTCTTCTCTATTGAGCACCTTCCAGCCTTTGGCTGCTGCCATGATCATGTAATGAGATTCCTCAGATTAAATAGATTTCCTGTTAAACTCGGGCCTCGGTAGATAGGGTGTCAAGAATGAATGGTTATTAACATTTAAATATATCACAGAATACGAAAGAGTGAGAGAGTGAGAGAGAGAGAGAGACTGAAAGAGAGAGAGAGTGATAGATAGACAGAGAGAGAGAGAGAGAGAGAGAGAGAGAGAGGGAGAGAGAGGGAGCCGACAGGAATGAAAGAGATAGCAAAGAAGAGGAGGATTGGAGGCAGGAAACAAGGGGGAAAAGAAACGAAGAAAAAAAAAAACAGAATGAATTTTTCAGAGCTCTGTGTTCTTTTCCTCATCTTCCGAGAACCCGGCGAGGGCGGAGGAGGAGTGAGGAACCTTAGAACAATTAAAGTGAGTTTCTTATGTAGAACAGAGATGCTCAACTGTGGGTGTAATCAGGATCGAGCCACAACATTCCTCTCTTACATTCTCTCTCTGTCTCTCTCTCTCTCTCTCTCTCTCTCTCTCTCTCTCTCTGTCTCTCTCTCTCTGTGTCTCTCTGTCTCTCTCTCTCTCCCTCTCTGTCTTTCTCTCTCTCCCTCTCTGTCTGTTTCTCTCTGTCTCTCTGTCTCTCTCTCTCTCCCTCTCTGTCTCTCTCTCTCTGTGTCTCTCATTCTCTCTCTCTCTCTCTCTCTCTCTCTCTCTCTGTCTCTCTCCCTCTCTGTCTCTTCCTCTCTCTCTCTCTCTTTCTCTCTCTCTCTCTCTG
>JBBPDE010000015.1:5179763-5200047 GCA_037974605.1 Nannopetersius ansorgii | reverse complement strand
AGACAGAGAGAGAGAGAGAGAGAGACAGAACGAGAGAGAGAGAGAGAGAGAGAGAGAGAGAGAAATCGAGACAGAGACAGAGAGAGAGAAGTGAGAGAGAGACAGAGACAGATAGACAGAAGGGAGAAAGAAAGAGAAGAGAGAGTGAGTGTCTGTGGAAATGACTAACAAGACAAGGTCTTTATGAACAAACTTCTTGACAGACTGGCCGTCTCCAGCTATAAGAGTTGGTACAGTTAAGAATGAGTAGAGGTAGGTTTTGTCAGAAGAGCAGCTAAAGGGGGTTCTTCGCTGACTGATTCAAGCTCGGTTCGGTTCAGTTCGGTTCTACTGTGCTCAGTTGCAATAGCGACCAAACATTCTGAGCAGCAGCCCAAGCGGAGCGCTCTAAACTGAGGTAAACAACCCGGCATCATTACAATCGCCAGCATGGATGAAATCAGAGGGTTTTTTTTCTTATTCTTGGTTTGTGGCTGTTTGTCACAAAACGGAGACACGGCTTAAAGAAGCAACATTAGGCTAACACTAACACTAACACTAAAGCTAATATTCAGTCAACAGCACTGGCGTAACCATAGCGACCACCAATCAGTAACCTCCAATTTGTACATGTCATCATTTAGTATCGGGTTCAGCACGCTTGGAACATCGGCCAAGGTGGTACCCAGAATCAAATTGGGTACCAGGGACCAGATTTTAGTTATGGAAAAGCAAAAGAAGCGAGTAGAGTTGAACCAAACCTAGCTGGTACCAGTCAGTGGAAAACCCCCATTAAAGCCATAACAACAGGAATGACAGTCTGGTCCAGAGCTTAAACAGCGGTCCTGCCTGTGCTGCTCTAACTACACTGTTCCCTGTCGTCTGAAGAGTGATGAGTGATGACTTGATTGAGTGGTTCTCCAAGAAAGAAATCCTGGCTCTATTTATAATGTGTAACTAATGTAAAGCGGCCCCTTACTGTCACGCATGAACTCACCACAGCATACAGTGTGACATTCTTTCTCTGCGTTTAACCCATTCACCAAGTGAAGCAGGGGGCTGCCACCAACAGGGGGAGCCGGGGAGCAGCATGTGGGGACGGTACCTTCCTCAAGGGAACCTCAGTGGTGTCACTAGCAGTTGGGATTCGAACCCACAACATTATGACTGCACTAGGCCACCAGCTGCCAGATAAAACATCGAAGAAACTCCAGACAACTCGTGCATGTGTGACTGTCTAACCAAAGCATTTATGATTATAAGATCTGTACTGTAACCTCTTTAGCTGGATCGAGACACAGATTTGTCACTAGCAGTTGGGATTCAAACCCACAAACTTATGATTGTAGGGGCAACACCCTAACCACTAGAATCAAAATCAGAAAACTTCATTGATCCCGGAGGAAAGTGCGTATGTGACGACTGCCACAACACAAAGACACAGAAAACAATCTAAAATAAAATATAAATCAAATCTCAATATAAATCTGTAGAAAGAAAACAACGGCAGTCTGAACACACTCTGCTACAGAATAGCTCAGTATATCTATAATTAATGCAGCTGAGTGAGACACTATTGACTCACATGGTAGTTTGGAATTGCACGTTTAGAAAATCAGTAGTATTTAAGCACTATTAAGTAAAATTAAGCAATGAAAGGTAATATTGCCTGAGTGGTAATACAGTAATCCCCTGCTTTTCGTGGGGGTTATGTTCCAAGAGCACCCGTGTATATTGAAAAAAAACGTTTTGTTGTTTTTTGTTTAAAATTTTTCATAGTGTAAACCCTAAATATGCCCCCAAATCTGCTTCCAGAACACTTTAATTTAATTTTAAACTTAGTTTAATGCATTATACTTAAAGAGAATGTAAAGGTAAATAAATAACCATAATCCAAAAACTTTATTGCTTAAAAAAACAATATCATTAGTGGTTAGCATTAGCAGCGCGCAACGACTCGTACACTAAAGAGCAATACGGCTCTCTGTGCTGATGCTCAGTTAAGTGTGAGTGTGTGTGTGTGAGAGAGAGAGAGAGTGAATGGGTGGGTGTGTGAGAGGGAGACTATTAGCATTAGCGGCTAGCATTAGCAGAGTGCAAAGACTCGTACACAAAAGAAAGGTTGAAATAACTCTTTACCCACATGTTTAGACAGGGCACAGCTTAAGGATACTAAATAAATTGAGATAATTAATGAAAATCAGGGGGGGTTAAAACATTAAAATACGAGGACAAGACACAGAGCAGTCATGCTACATGCTGCAGCAGTTACGGCTTCTTCTTCTTCTTCTTCTTCTTCTTCTTCTTCTTCTTCTTCTTCTTCTTTTTATGGTGGTTGACAACTTTTCAGTGTATTACTGCCACCGCTGGACTGCTGGTGGTAATACAGTTCATTTCTCAAAACAGTTTGGTTCTTTAAAGAAATCAACTGTAACTGAATCTGCGACTCCTGATCTGTGTAAAACTGGGGGATTACTGTATTGTACCTAAGATATTGAAGGAGGTCGCCGGCTGCCCCAGTAACAGAAGTGAAAATGGCAGTTTGTTTAGGTAGCTACTGCCGCTAACGCCGCTCTCTCTGTGTTCCCTTGCGATCGTCCTCCTCTCTCCTCTCACTTGGTCTCTCTGCACTGTGCGAGGTTCCTGTGGTCTGTGGACTATGTGATGGGGAATTGACATGTGAGTCTGTAGGTGGCCTAATTTTATTGAGCTGTGCTATAAGGCTCGCTCGCTGGGAGGCTCTCTAAATTCAGCCATGCTACAGCAGACAGGGGGTTAGTGGGAGGATGTGTGTGTGTGTGTGTGTGTGTGTGTATGTGAGAGAGAGAGTGAGCGAGAGAGAGAGAGAGAGAGAGAGAGAGAGAGAGAGAGAGCCCTTGGGGTGAGATCAGCAGGCAGCCTGTTAGTTCAGCTCAACCAGTGGACATGGCAACACAGGCAAGGTCGGCGCAGCGATTATCAGTGTCCAAGGTCATGTGACCAAGTGGGATTTGAAGAAAGGTAGTGAGAAGGAAAGTGACATAGATCACACTGGTGTTGGCCCCCTTTTCTTGTCCAGACAAATGAGATGTGGAGAATTTTTTTGTTGTTGTTTGGTTTGGTTGTTTGTGGGAAACGAATCATTAAAATGTGAAAACAAGAGATGACGTGTTAATAACACCAGGCGACAAAAACGAGTTTAACTCCATTCTGTAGTGTTTCTTCTACAATCCCGGCGCTGATTTCGATGGTAACGTTTATTTCCATTCAAGGGTTTAGTTAGTTAGTCATTTTTAGAAAAAAACTGAACTCGGCGGCTCAGCTAGTTTTTTGTTCTACTTATAACTTTTTGCATATTAATATGTTGTTTGTTTGTTGTACATGTAGATAACAGGGTTGACGACTCTCATGCATTGAGCATGAGACACATGCTCCAGTGAGACTAATATGAAAATAATAGTAGTATTAGTATTACAACAACCTAAAATGAAAAATATACAGAGAATTTAGTTAATATCTTGAACCACTGAAGGGAGGATGAAGCTGCTGGGATTTTCTGAATCAGCTAAACGTTTTCTAAGAAACATCAAAAATTGCAATGAAACAGAGCTTTCAGAAAAATGTGTTCCCCAGTGTAATGTAACGATACTGTAAATGAGACACATTTAATTATTTACACTACTGTGAGTGTAACATGGGTGCATCTAAAACATGTATCCTTAACAGATCTATCAACAAAAACTACATAAAAATGGATGGATGCACTGTGGGAGGAAGTCAAGCTGGTGGAGGCAGAGTGATGCTCTGGTCAACGTTCTGCTGGGAAACTTAGAATTTATGTGGTTGTTACTTCAGAATCAGAAAACCTACACCTGTACCTCCTACCAAGCATTGTTTCAGACCAGACCAGGTTCATGGCAACAAGGTTGTGGGTTTGAATCCCAGGACTCCTTGTAGCACTGGTGAGGTGTTTATGTATGAAAAATTGACACTTTATACTTTATACACTTCAAAAACCTTTCAAAGGGAACTTGGCAAAGTAAGGCATTTACACAAAAAAATGTACACCACAGAGGCATGAGGTGACGCCCCTGAGAGAAATCAACTAGTCGTGTGTTTTTTCCTCTCTCTGTGCTCGTTTGCGTACACCTTAACCTTTTTTAAAACAATAACACAGGTCAACAGGTCAGAATAATCATGTGTGAGATTTTCCTGCACATGAAGTGTTTGTGATTAATTTAGTTCTATACTGCATGATAGTTGGTATAATGATCATATAATAATCATATGCTGAGCATTTTTGAAGTAATAATGGTAGCTGACTGACACTGATCATTATATCTATGCCACAGTGTGGCCTGTCTGACTTCACACTGAAAATATTGAAACAGTTCTTGATTGGGGCTGCGGTTTAATAAAATGCATAAACTGCATAATGATCGTAATCTACCTGTCGGGCAGTTCTTATTCTATTCATTTTCTTTTTTTATTATTATTTCTAGTTTGTGCTTTACTTCAATTGCTCATGAAGTCTTAAAAACATTGGAAAGTTTTATTTTACAGTAACATTTCAAGAGCACCTGTAGTGCTCTTATAGTGAAAAAACGTGTTGTTGTGGTTTGATTAAAAAATGGCTAAAAATTTATATTTTTCCCCCAAATCTGCTCCCCATAATGCTTTAATTTCATTTTAAACTCAGTTTAATGCATTACCCTTAAAGAAAGTGTAAAGGTAAATAAATAATCAGAATCAGAAAACTTAATTGCTTAAAAGACAGTTAGCGTTAGCGGTTAGCATTAACAGAAGAAATTTTGAAATAACTCTCTCTACCCACATGTTTAGACAGGGCACAACTTACTAATACTAAATAAACTGAGATAACTGTTGACACTAAAACACTAAAATACGAGGACAAGACACGGAGCAGTCATACTTCATGCTGCAGCAGATTCTTCTTCTTTTTATGGCGGTTGACAACTTTTCATTGTCTGACTGCCACCGCTGGACTGGTCGCACAGAAGAGCTATGGAGCACAAATTGGTGCCAGAAGGGCCTGTCTGACTTCACTCTGAAAATATTGAAACAGTTCTTGATTGGTGCTGCAGTTTAATAAAAACCGCATGCAAGTCTTTTGCAAATCTAATATTACTCATAATTCAAAAAGTTGATGTGACTGAAAAAAACCAGGCATCTGAGATCAGCATGAAAATGTCACATACAACGGATCACGTGACGTCAATCGGCACTGGAAGTGACTCACGTAAAGTATATAAGCGGGAAGTAAGTGTAGACTCATCACACAGACATTGAAGTTACCAAACTTCACACCCCCGTGTCGACTTCAACCTCTCAACTCGACTCACCTTCCTACTCATCGGTACCGTGAGTACTTCGACTCGCTGGAGTCTGTATACTTTCTGTGTGCGTGTTCAGAACGCGATTTCATATTGGTGTGGACTCTAACTCCCTTAGGGAGCATCCTGAGATCTACTGCCAGGCTTACCAACTCTCACGTGCTCCCTCACGTCTGAGTCCTTCCACCACGCTACACAGTGGGCACAGTTCACTCAGTATTCTGCCTTCAACCATGACAGAAAAACTGGTTTAGAAAAGTGTCTTGTGGTTTCTGATGATTACAAAAACAATTTGACTTGTGTAATAAACCATAGCATGTTGAAGGGACCTAGCCTTTGACGTTTCATGCGTTTATTTATGTTACATTCAGCAAATAAATAGTGATTGTGCATTTAAATACAGGATGTATAATTTTCACTTAACCAATCTACATTAAATTGCAGGGGGTTGCAAACTTCTGTACTCAGAGCTGTTGGTGTGGGCGTGTGTAAATGTGATATATCTGTTCACATGCATGTGTCATACATTCAGCGTGACCTAATCCATTAATGTGTCCCGTCCGTTTCCCTCGTGCCGGCCAGTTGTTGAGGGTGTGTGTGTGTGTGTGTGTGTGTGTGTGTGTGTGAGAGGTGGTTAAGTATGCAGAGCCTGAGGCTGGAGGCTGAGGTGTTCCACTCAGCTCTACTGAGTGAGATGGAGGAACAGGAGCTGGATAGGTTGAAGGGTGAAGTGAATTGGGTGGGGAAGGGGGGGGTGCAGAATGTTGGGGTGGGGGTGGGGGTCACTCTCTCTTCTAATGCCCCCCGGCACCTCAGCCATTAGTATTCCCTGCTGCGGCTGGAGTTCATATGGCTAATGGAGTCGCTACCTGGGGACATTAATTGTGCATGACACCACTCGAGGGGCTTTTGTGCACTCACGCTAATATCAGTGCGAGCCCCCCCCACACACACACACACCATCCCCCCTTCTCCTTCCGACTAAGCGCCCAGAAAGATTACAAACAAAGCTCAAATAACTGCCAGCTGTACGGAATAGTTTGACAGACGGGGGCTTCAAGTTCAGTGCCGACAACAATCGCTGAACCCCGGAGTGTGTAGCTACAACAGGTGACAGTCAGATGTGTTCTTTCCACTTGGGAGAGGGAAACCTGGAAACGGAGAAACAGGGAAACGAAGAAACAGGGAAATGAGGCAATGGGGAAACGAGGAAACGGGGAAATGAGGCAACGGGGAAACGAGGAAACAGGGAAATGAGGAAACGGGAAAATGAGGAACGGGTAAATGAAGGAAACAAGGAAACAGGGAAATGAGAAAACAACAAGGAAATGAGGAAACAGGGGAAATGAGGATACAAGGAAACGGGGGAAATGAGGATACAAGGAAACGGGGAAATGAGGAAGCGGGGAAACTAGGAAACAAGGAAACAGGGAATTGAGAAATTGGGTAAACTAGGAATTGGGGAAACAATGAAACGGGGAAAAGTCATCGCACCAAGAAGTAAAAGAAAGGGATGTTGTGAAACCGTAAGACATACCTGAGCCACATAGCTAGACAGCCTATCACAGCCAGAGATTTCTGAAGGCAAGAGTAAAATTAGTTTGGTGGCAGAAAATAATTCTAGAGAATGGGACCACTGTTGAGAAAATTACAAAAGAAACATCTTGGAGAAGTTGCAGCTCGATCAATATTGTTCAGGGTCTCTAACCTGCTGAATACAAATATGAGACTATCCCCAAATTCTCCTGCAGCACCATGTAGCTAGACAGCCTACCATAGCTAGCGGACGATCTGGGGACGTTTAGTTGCACTAGCTAACAGTCATTTTCCCGCCCATTGCTAAACTTATAAGTTATTATATTTAAATGCAGAAAATGGGTACAAACAGAGTTAATTTGATGGTGGCGTGTAAAAGGATCTCCGGATACACGGGGCGACGCTCGGTAAAAGTGGTGATTTAATTTGTTGAGAATAATAAGTGATCTTGCAAAACCCACAGGACATGAAATTAATGCGCTTCGGAATTATCATATTTCTCATTACACTGTCACCCGCCGCGCTCGGGCCGCTACCTGCACCAGGAAAAAGGCAGAGAAGAGGAAAGAAGCTGTTAAATTGGAATGGATTATTGTATATTATTGTCATCCTCTCTTTCCTCATCGCCTGCAATAGCGGCTGCCTTTTGCCATCATCATCTGTTTTTCTCAACAGTTGTATAATAATAAAGTGAACGCACAGCATGGGAGTTCCTCGGCGAGAACGAGCGTCTGCGTCAGAATTTGCGTGAGGGTTTGGAGGAGGTCAGGCAAGCTCCCACACTTTGTTCGGGTCTAAATATTATCAGTAATCAGGCCCTCGTTTCATCACGGTAGGGCTGTAGAGCAGGCTATAGATTTAGGTTTTTTTCCACAAAACCTTTCATCTCTAATTACAAGATTCCATCAGAATTTCCATTATGATCTTTGCCATTCAGGTTATTTGCCTCCATGATCCCCAGCGATAAGGACTGCCAGTTCCCCCATTCAGAGTTTGAAAATCATTATCCTTCTTTGTTACAGAATGTTCTAGCAAGCCACAATAAACCCAGCCTCATGTTAGGAATGTCAAAACTATTCTTCTAAGATAATGTGGAAAAATGGCTTGAAAAGAGCCACTCGCAGAGATAATATGATAATTAGATTTCCTCAATAAGCAGCGAGGAGAAAGCTTAGGTCTGGCCATTTTTTGAGAGACAAATCCATTACCTTTTCTTAATTCACCCTGGCATAAATTAAAGGATTCTCGCCGACTATTATCTCCTCCATTAATACAGCCGAGGTCAAGACAATTGAAACCTGAGGTTAGGAGGATTTCTCTCAGACGTCTCGTCTAATGGCTGGAGTGAGAGTCCAGGATCTTTTGCCATTAATTGTGAAATTATCTTTTTTTTTTTTCTCCCTCCGTTTTTTTTTTTAAAATCATATAAACAAGCGTGAGAAGATAAGAGGTGCAGGGGGTGGAGGGTGGTGGTGGTGGGGGTGATAATCCTGTTGCGAGAAATGAATTTCCGTTCCATTTGTTTCGTTATGTTTCAGGCAATTTCAGCCAGGCAGTAGATTGTTTCAGGAGATATGAGGTGTAGGAAGAGAGAGGGAGAGATTTCTGAAGGCAAGTGTAAAATTAGTTTGGTGGCAGAACAGCATCAAACCCGAAATAATTATAGGACCACTGTGGAGTCTTGACTTGTACAGTCAGTATTTGGCCCTTGTGTTCTCAGTCCATTCTGTGATATTCTTTATTTTATGAAATCTGATCCATCTGATCAGTCACACTAATGGGGACTCGAGTCTGAGACTTGGACACGAGTTGCACTTAAGTCACACAAACAAAGTCTTGTGACTTGACTTTAGACTTACCTCAACGACTCGAGACTTGCCTAGAACTCAGTGCTGTGACTGGTGAGTCAAAACTTGTAAACAATGTTCATTTCATGGACTTATTTATTTATATCTTGTACTCTTTCCAATGACCCAAATCCCATTCACCTTCCCCCGATGTCCCATTACTTTGTCCGAGGTGAACAGTTTTCAGCTAACAGTTTTCGAGGGGTTGTTGGAAAGGGGTCACCGAGCCCCATCTAACTGTGGAGTTTCACATTTAGAGTGCGAGATATATTTTTCATATTTAACATTTAGATTGAAGATCATTTAAGACAGATCCTCCATGTTTGTGAGGCCATCTCACTGCACGCAGCCCCGCCCCCTGCTAAGTACCAGCCAACTGGAGTCGTGGGGCGTGGCCAATTAGAATTTCTTCTAAACGTTTAGAGCTCAACATTTACAGCTCAAAAGTCCCACATTTAGAGTCGCCGTTTGTAAAAGTTGCCACTCAGACTTGAGACTTGACTTGGACTTTGTGAACATCTCTGATACATGCACACACATAATGTACACTTAATTACATTCCAGAATTCTAATCAAGTTTTCCACCAATATCTGCACAATTTCCGGAACAAACTGCACATTTTTCCTTTTAGTTTAGAGTGTATTTTATTTGTGTGTCTTTTTGTACGCTGAAATCTACACTGTATATGTGTATTTAGCTGAGATGACCAAGTTTAATTTGACGTTGAGTACAGTTGTCACTGGATCCACGGAACTAGGAGGCAGCCAAAATACAAGCAAGCTAACAAGGTTCAAGGTTATCAGCAGCAGCTGTGTACATGTATATAGTGAGATCAACCATGGAGCAACATACAGCAGGGTGCAGGTTGCAACAGACAGTAGACAAACAAACAAAGCACATTACATAAACCTTCCGGAGTGATGGGCATTGAACTATGTATGATTACTGCACAGGAGGCAGTTAAAGCATTGAACAGAGAGCCAGGAATGACCCAATGACAATAAATAGACAATAAATACACAATGTAGCGATGTAACACTAATGTGAGTGGGATCTTAGCCCCGGCACATTAAAATGACATTGCGGGGGAGGGGAGTTACACACCACCAGTCACTCAAACTGTACTTTACTGCTGTAAAAGCAGCCAACCCCCTCCGTCCGACAAGGCCCAAAAGTTTTGAATGGGGACTTTTGGTAAAGAGGCACTCAAATCAGTGTGCAGAAGCGCTAGCCTGCACGCATCACATGCTTCCCAAGATCTGGGAACACTCCAAGGAAAGACTTCTGTTGGGCTAAACATACTGACTTTGGAACATCAGGACATTTCTGTTTTCCTAAAAACGTCATTTTCCTCATAGACAAAAGCACCTAGAGCCAGGAATAGAGATGGATTTCTATCCACATTTAAAACCATCATACTTCCCACTACCTGTTCAAACAAGGGATGTTTTTACTCTAATTTAAAGCATCATCAATGACCAACACTGGGGATTATCCAATCAGAGCACAGTGAGAACTCAAAGAGGAGGAGCTTGTCTCAAACACACAGTTTCATTATTTTCCTGAAGTCATTTAAAAATGAGGCTATTAAAGGCCTTTTTTGGGTCCAATCTCAGAATCCAAGGTGGAGTTGAATCTGAAAACGTGTATAATTAAGCTCCCAACACACACTAAAATGGAGCTTAACAGTAGAGGTTTCGACTGGCACCCCTCGCTGTGATTTATGACTCAGGGAAATGCGTGTGTGAAAGCCCCTCCATCACTGCTCTGGGAACAGTATTCCCTCTGCCTTCAGCACACGCCGGTGACCTTCACAGTCTAACGGAGATTTTCTCCGGCGCAGTCAGGGATCTTTCCAGCACCTCAACATCTCCGTCCACCCTCAGCCCGAACGGCGCGGCGGCCAGGGAGAAATATCTGACAGCTCCGCCATTGGGCAAGGGAAGCGTCAATCATGTCGGCAGGATCTATTACTGATGGAGTCGCACTCAGCAGTTCTGAGCTCATTGTGTTCGCTGGAGGTCAGAGGGGTGACGGAGCTGCTGAGGAGAAGAAACATTATATCTCACTGTTTCACCTGGAACTGCCTCAATCGGTACAGCTTACTTCCGTTCCTCCGTGTAGCCCTGCTTCTGAGAGCCTTAAACACAGCTATTTAGAGACAGACGGGGCGTCGTACATTAAAGCAGTAAACCACGAGAGGCTGCGCGCTGGCAATTTTACAATGTGGTTTATTGCTTTTACAAAATATGGTGAAAAATATGCCCGTGCTCAACAATTAGGTTTATCATTAAAACAAAGAAATAAATAAATAAAAGCACAATTCTCCTGCCAAGCGATCGTTGCCAGTAGGTTAGGAAGATCATGAAATGCTTTTTAATAACTCGGGACTATGTTTACGACTGCGTTTCTGATTTTTCTCCGAGAGATGAGGGATGGCATTTACGAAGAAGAGGCTTCCAAAAACGCCAGCTGAGGGATTTACTGATTAAGTGCAGTGTTCTGGCGCGGCCGCGGCGCAGACGTATTTGCGAAAAGAGTGAAGGGGGGCTCAAAACGGCAAACAGCGCGGGCCAGCGGCTCCCAGCAGGACGCCTCATGAACTGCAGCGAACACCGCAAAGCAGGACGGCCGCCATCTCTGGACCAATCCTATCGCTTTCTGCGGATTGCCTCTTTTTTTTGGCTGCTGATTGTCAACAGGCTGTAATGTAAAAAGGTTTAATGAGGACAGAGTGCGGTGTGAATTAAGGCCATTGTTTTCGCGGCGCTCAGGGTAGAGTGGGAGTACCACAGAAGCAGCCGTGTGGTTTGGGACTCGGTAAAAGCTGCTTATCAGCTTCTGTATGGCTGCAGCGCTCTCCCCCTGCCGGGCCTGCGACGGGTTAACACAGGCCTCAGAACGTCTAGAATGTGATTTCAAAACAAAGACACCATGGTGAATAAGATGTAACTAACCAGATAAAACCACCTGGTTTCACCAGAACAGTGGCGCAGATTGAGGCTTCGGATGATTGAATGCTTCGATAAGCTGCTGCTGCTGAGTACCCACTTCCATGCACCGACTGGCCATTCAAACCACCTGACTAACAGTGAAGGATCCCCTCGTGGTACCAAAACAGTGATTAACTGTCAAGGAATGGACCCCAGAAGATGTGGTATGTGCACTAAGTCCTCTAAGTTGTGAGCTGGGACCTCCACAGATTGCACTACATTTACGGCATTTAGTAGAGGCTTTTATCCAAAGTGACTTCCATTCCCTAACTACAGGGGGCAGGCTCCCTGAGGGAGTTAAGGGTCTTGCTCAGGAACCCAGTTGTGGTAGGATTCGAACCCATGACCTGTTGGTTCAAAGGCAAGTATCCTACTCACTAGACCCCACCACCCCCCTACTTTATCTACATTCCACAGATGCTCTTTGGAATCGAGGTTTATGGAATCAGGAAGCCAAGATACCACCCTAAACGCCATTTTCCTTAAATCGTTCCTGAACAGTTGCTGCAGTGTGGCAGCGTCCATCTTTAGAGAAAACCAATGTCATGAAGGGGTGAACTTTGTTTAGTGTTGTGTGGGTAGGAGGCAACTGTCAAGGTAGCATCCACATGAATGCAGGACCCAAAGATTCCCAGCAGATCTTTGCCCAGAGCCTCACACTGCCACCACCGCCTTGTCTTTTACATACAGAGCCCACTGCAATAATGTTCAATTTCTCAGGTTTTCTCTTTTATAAGTGCAAGTACTGAACAAATATTGTTCTTTAAAGCACAATTTTAAAGTAAAAGACAAAACATCAAGATGCTGGTCTTTACAGATCTCAAACAAATAATTACCTTTGAGGAACTTCTAGTAATGTTTTACCATCCAACTGGTCTCATTGTGAGAGGACAGTGTGATCTCTTCTCCACCAACACTTCGCCTTCCACATTGCGTAAAAGAAAGTAGAAGACCAGACCACCATCTTCCATCACTCCATGGTCCTGATCTGATGCTCACATGCCCTTTTGCAGGCACTTTCAATGGTGGACTGGGGTCAGCATGGGTAATCTGACCAGTCTGCAGCTACACACAGCCCTAAAAAAAATGTTCTGACACCTTTCAATCGGAGCAGTCTTAATCTTTTAAGTACATCATCGGCTTTTCTGTGGGACTTGACTGTCTAGCCTTCACATTCATGAGCCTTGGGCTCCTATAACCCTGTTGCAGGTTCACGGTTTGTTCATCCTTGATCCACTTTTGGTAGGTCCTCAACACTGTATACCAGGAACACTAATGTCTGGTCTAAACATGCTCTGATCCAGACATCTAGCCATCAGAGTTTGGATCTCGTCACAGTCAAAGCCAGCAGTCCACTCACTGTTGACTTGCTGTCAAGTTCTACACAAAGGCCTTTCTCCATAGAGCAGGGGTCTCAAACTGTCCAGCACAGTTTGATGGTTCTCCTCCTCAAACACATTCACTAAACCTGACAATTAAGTGTTGAGGTGAACCAGGTGTTTCTGAGCCGAGAAATCACCAAAACCTGCTGGATCACGGCCCTCAAGGACTGTAGTTTGAGACCCCTGCCATAGAGTCTCTCTCTATCTCTCTCGACCAGAGGAGGAGGAGTCAAGTCTTGGTTGCTCCCGAAGTTTCTTCCTGCAGCTTTAGGGAGTTTTTGCCTCAGTCACCATTGGTTTGCTCCCTAGGGGCGCAGACCTGGACTCCGTAAAGCTGGTTTGTGACACAATCAGTTGTAAAAATGCTACATAAATGAAACTGAATTGAATAATACCTCCTAGCTCTTGCTCGGAGCCTGTCAGTTGTACCTGCTCGGTGCATGCAGTGCAACAGACTGATGAAGATCAGACACGTAATTCAATGAGATTCACCGGCGCTGTAAAATATAATCATCATTACAGCTTCATCAGCTCAGAGAGATAAGAGAGGCGCTTATTGCCCTGGTCATCCTGCTCATTTATCGTTACAGCCAGGCCTCGAACAGAGACCATGATGAAACAACCAGACAAGCACCGCACAGAAACAAAAGAGGGGATAGAGAGGGAAAAAGAGAAAAGTCCATGAACTCACATTTCCATACACAGGTTTTTAAATACGGAGCCCCTTAAGGATCTGGCTTACAACAGCTCACATTAAGCAGGGAAAATATTCTCCAAAAGGGGGCGCTATTAGCACACAAGACTCAAGAGTGGCACACTAATTATACTGGCATGAAGAGTGTTTTTGCCAGACAAATATTTCCCCCATACTTTGTTTAGTACCTTTAACCTGCCCTGCTCAGTACTTCACATGCCATCTGCATTAATCTTTACATATAAACTGAAACATGCACAAACTGCACTAACGGTCACTTACTGCACATCTTAAAGGTAAACACACTATCTGTATTTATGAATAAACTACTGTAAATCTGTCATTTATCTGCAAATAATACCTTATTCTTCACTTCTTGTTGGATGTGGCTTTGTACATGTGTATCTATTAGGGGTGTAATGGTACACAGATGTCATGGTTCGGTACGTGCCTCGGTTTTGGGGTCACGGTTTGGTACGGTTCACTATACAGCAAAGTTAAGCAACAAAAAGTTCTAAACAATGAGGCTTGGTTTGTTTTCGTTTATTTTAAATAAACAGCAGTGTATTAACCAGTAAACACACACTCTTGCTTATATTTTCATGTATGTGTAAGTGTTAGTCCAGTGGCACTATTGCACCACACACAGGTTTATGATTTACTTGCGCTTTTGGTCCCTCTGTGATTCCGTATTACTTCAATCACATCTTCTCCGTCGTACCGTGTATTCTCAGAACGACGTACCGAACCGTGACCCATGTACCGTGACGATTCGGTGCGAATACATGTACCGTTACAGCCCTAGTATCTACTGTCTGCACAATTACAGTAGAGTTGAATCTAATCAAACCAAACATTTTACTTGCAAAGTCATACAAATAATTAGATAAAACAGGTTTGGTTCCTGAATTATTAGTGCCAGTGCAGATTTGTTCGACTGAATTTAATGCACCGGGTAGCACCTGTAAATGCCAGAACACCTTCTGGAGATGGTTAAGAAAGCGCATGAATAAAACCACAAGGTCTGTTTATTTGTATTAATTCCAGCCGAGATAAATTTACATATTTTGTTCAGTCGCCCAAGGCCTTTATAAAGTATTTTTAAAGCACATCAGAATTTCCCAGGCCTCGCTTCAGTGAGCGAAAAAGGTTCCCCTCACCTCTTGCCGCGGACGTGGCTCCCCCTCGGCCCGTCAGTCAGTGAACCGCCGGCTTTCTCTGCATGCGTGTGGAAATTTGAGATAAATCCCGGTCTCTGTAATGAGGACGGAGAGGACAGTGAGGTTAGGCTCTGACGGATGACTTGCTGTGTAGCTGCACCAGCACGCGGTCAATATTTGCTCTCTCCTTCATTTAGGCGGCGAGTGTGTGTGTGTGCGTGTGTGTGTGTGTGTCCATGTCTCGGTGGCTTCTCCTCTCCTAGACTCTGACCCAGAGACAAACACCAGGGAGAAGTGGGGAACATTGTGTCTGTGTAATGTGTATTGACAGAAAAAGCTGAGAGGAGCGTCCACCCACCCCCCACCACCAATTACACACATATTCAGGCCATTTCTGTGGAGTCTGAAGTAAATCAGCCCCCTTTTAGAAAGATCAATTACAGCTGACAGAACAAACAGGTTAACAAGACATTAACGACAAACGGCGGCTGCAGAAACCAAGCGCAAAACACAACATTAAAACTAGACAAAAGACCAACACTGGTGCTCCTGATCATATTGAACGGGATTCGCGTTATATGGGGAGATGGGGTACTATAAAATGTCCATAATTTTTTATTAGTGAATCACAAGGGAGAAGAAACTGCAGAAATTCTAGAGATAAAAGCGGATCCTTGATTTACGCATAACCCTCACATTAACGTCCCGCTGTTCTCAAGCGTAAGGCCTTCACTTATTTCCATTAATTGTGATTTAATTGATTCTAACCATCCATCTGCGATCCTAGCCATCTTAAACGAACGCAGTGTGTCATTTTCACGGTTATTAGTTTGAGAATTTGCAGATAATGTCACTGAATTGATTTTTTTTTTTTTTTTCATTTTGTTCATGTTTCAGTGTTTTGAGTCACACACCTGAGGGAGGATATTCCACATCCACAGATGAACTGTTTTTGCGTGGGCTGCTCAAATATACTAATGACCTCCACAGTATATTTGGTGAACTTTAGTATTTTTATTAGTTTGACACCGTCCTGGATCGATTACAGAGTAGACAATTCCCCCTGCGCTGTCCCTCCTGTACCTGTGTGTTCAGATATATAGGAGGATCGACAGACAACTATAGGGTGGAGAAAAGCAGATGAGATCACATGGACTGAAAGCATTTATGCATTTTATCAAAAATGAAGAATAAATTATAGTCCCAGAACTATTGTCCTTTAGTGCCACCAGAAGTGTTTCAGTCCTGTGGGATTTGCCAAAAATGTCCAGATATGGTATTTTTATAGGTTTCTTAAAGGTTTTTTAAAGGCTTCTCTCTAAGAAAAGATGAAATAAAAATGGCTCACATGGCAGATTCATGTAGGAATATCACAGATTAGCATTAACACATTCACTCTCCTGACAAAGAAAAACGAATCCCACCCCCAGTGTCCTGCAGGTGCCCAACATCTGTGTTTCACTGTACGAGTTCAGGAGAGAGGATAGAACCTGAGAGAGGAACCGGTCTGTGAGGGAGAGTTAGAAACTACTGAAAACAAACCAGAGGAAAAAAACACAGGAAGAACAAACACAGTACATTCATCAGAGAGAGAGAGAGGGGGAGGGAGAGGGAGACGGAGAGGGAGAGAGAGAGAGAGAGAGGGAGAGAGGGAAGGAGGGAGGGAGAGAGAGAGAGGGAGAGGGAGGGAGAGGGAGAGAGAGGGAGGGAAAGAGAGAGAGAGAGAGGGAAAGAGAGGGAGAGGGAGAGAGAGAGAGGGAGACAGAGGGAGAGGGAGGGAGAGAGAGAGACAGAGGGAGAGGGAGGGAGAGAGAGACAGAGGGAGAGGGAGGGAGAGAGAGAGAGGGAGGGAGAGAGAGACACAGAGAGACAGACAGAGACAAACAAGGTGGGGAGAGAGACGGAGGGAGAGGGAGAGAGACAGACAGAGTGACACAAGGTGGGGAGAGAGAGACAGTGAGTGGATGGATAGATGGAAAAAAAGAGGCTCTGACAAACTCTGCTCGAACTCTCTCTGGCACAGAGACCTCCACGGTGATCATCTGCATAAATACCCAGCATGCATCTGGTGTCCTGCGGCTCCATTAGTGCTGTAGTGTTATTCTGCAGCACACAACACACTCAGTGGGGGAGAGAGAGAGAGAGGGAGAGAGAGAGAGAGAGAGAGAGAGAGAGAGAGAACAAGAGACAGAGAGTGAGAGACAGACTAAGAGGGAGTGTGTGTGTGTGTGTGTGTGTGTGGGAGAGAGAGAAAGGAGAGTGAGAGAGACAGACTAAGAGTGAGTGTGTGTGTGTGTGTGTGTGTGTGTGTGTGTGTGTGTGTGGGAGAGAGAGAGTGTGTGGGAGAGAGAGAGCGAGAGGAAAAAGAAAAAAAAAATGACATAAGAGTCACACAGGAAGGCTCTTTTGTACTGGATGTAGAATGAGGTTTAAAAGTTTAATGGAGCTCAGAGAGAGCAGATCTCCCCTCAGAGGAGGTGGAGCCAGAACCCGCCCCCCTGCAAACCATCCTCTGGTACTGAACATCTTTAGCCACAACCACACATCCCTGGAAGACCAGCCGTTTAATTGGCTGCGCTGGATGGAACGCTTAAACTACATTTTTCTTAAGATTAAGCTGCTATTTCTCCCTGAAGTCCACCTACAGCAGTGTGCAAAAGTCCTGCACCCCCCTCTTTTCTTTCATATTTTCTTCCAAAGAGCAAAGAGCTAAACTGTATTTGAATGAGAGGCTACAATCGTGGCCTCTACAGCAACATCTTGCATGCAAGTAGCTGAGCTTCCTCTGAATGTGTTTAATTGCTCCAGTTTACTGGATAGACTTTGAACTGCAGTAAGGAAAATATTGAAATGTATGTTATTATGGAGTGTGTGTGTGTACAGCCACCACTGGCTGTCTTGAGCCACCCCTGACTTCAAAAAAGTGTTCACTCATGATGAACTGAACTTGTGGGAAACTCGACTCTCCATTCAATAAAGCAGCAAAACTGACTGAATGATAAACATGTTCTCCTTCTGTATCATCACTGCTCTCTGGGAAACAAGACTCTTCTTTCTCAGCATCTTTGGCTCATTCTGTGATCCGACACGCCCACACAGTTCCAAACAGGCAGCTAGAATTTCGTCAAATGTAACTATTCAATTATTTGACATTTATTGAACACAACACTGGGAAATTCTCTGACGTCTTCACTTGCAAAGCTGACTTCAGGAGTTTTAAATGCTGCTGTATTATGATAAACTTTCTTGACCACCTTCTGCTGTCCAGTTGCTTGGCAACAATAATGCTCTAAAAGAATGTTGGCATGTTTAAGATGAATATTCATAAAAATAGCAAACTATTAATAATGTGTTTCTTAAGCAACAAGGTAGTCAAGGCTGTGCTACAGTGATGACCATCATGGTTAAATTGTAGCGCGTTTATCAGGATATCTGCACATTATTCAATGACTTAAGACCTTTTCAAGACCTCGAAGGAGAAACATTAAGACAGTCACGACGGCAAAAAAACACAATAGCCTAGAATTTAGTTGATTTCAACAAGATACAAACTATTCATTGGAACAACAGCTCGAACATAAGGCTTTCAAACAGCCACTGTACTTCTCATCCTCCAACCACGGCCTTAAGGGAAACCAGCCTCCCGCTACGCACCAGCTACACACATGCAGCACTATTTCTTCTCTTTCTATGGCATGCATATCGGCCTATAGGGTACACACTGCCCCCTGTGTTATAAGCAGTGACATGCGCTGGTAAAAAAAAAACAAACAAACAAAAAAAAACACCGGCCTAGTGGTACGATACTTGCCTCTGGACCAAGAGGTCATAAGTTCGAATCCTACCTTCAGCACCACCACTGAGCAAAACCCTTAACCCTAGATTGCTCCAGGGAGACTGCCCCCTGTAGGCAGGGGATGGAAGTTGCTTTGGATAAAAGCGTCAGATAAATGCCATAAATGTAAATGTGATGAGTCAGAAACTCCGTTACCAGACTGAGATACACTGGAACCCCAAACCTGATACAACTTCAGTACCTTCACAGTTTGGGTTTAGATACAGCACGGTTCCTGTAGATCTGTTGATAAGTGGCTTAAGCCGACCCAAATCTGTCTGACCCTCAGATCTACCCACAGGACCCGGGTTAACCTGTGATTAAATCATAGTAACTTCTCAGCTTACTGCTTTAACAAGCAACTGTGGACAGCAGAAGGTGGTCAAGAAACTATTATACACCAGCATTTAAAACTCCTGTCAGCTTGGCCTGAAGTGTTCAAACAAGTGAAGACGTCAGAGAATAAGTCGAATTTTCCAGTCTTGTGTTCAATAAATGTCAAATTATTTAATACTTACATTAGCCAAAATTCAAGCTGCCTGTTCTGAACTGCGTGGACGGATCCCAAAATGAGCCAAAGATGCTGAGAGAGACGAGTCTGTTACCTAGAGAGCAGTGATGATGCAGGAGGAGGAGAACCTGTTTATCATTCAGACAGTTCCTGAACTTTTTATGCCTAGAATTACACCGCTCTAGACTGAAACCCTCTTTGAAACTTCAGAATGAACAGATGGGGCTAAACCTCTGTGGGCTGAATGCACGTCTCACAAAAGCAATACATTAGTAGGGTTTTCCATCCGTTATGTGTTTGCACTACTAGACTGCATGGATTCAAAAGCCATTTATAAAGACACACACACACACACACACAGCACACACTCTGCACAATGTCAAAGTCCTAGGGGGAGCTATGCTCCACCCTCCAGTGGTTTTCCCAATACTGATACCGAGGCAAAACAAACTGTGGCTATCAGCTCTGGCACAACACCAGCATCAACACAGATATACACCCTCCATTCTCTCTCTCTCCAGATCACACTCCCACTCCACTCCCCCTCTCCTCCATCCATGTCAGTGTTTCCCACAGTGTCCTGGCTGTTCCCTCACCCTGTGTCCCCAACCCCCACCGGACAGGCCTCGAGTTCATCAATCCAGCCGGCTGATTGGCTGATCTGAAATCCTTTGGCCTGTGGAGTGTCATGCGGATTGGATGAATGGGTGGCAGAGGTGGAGACTGTAAATCAGATACTGGAGCTTCAGAGTGCTCTGGATTAATAGCCTGTCACAGCCCTCGCCATCCCTTCCCCCAGGGACCAGCTTTCAATACAATATCAGGCAAAGACACACCCACCCGTCCACAACACTACCATGAATGAACCCTCTGGTAATATTACACTACGCACACAAAAGTTTGGACACACCTCTTCATTCAACCATTTCCTTTGTTTTTATTATGGGCTACATTGTAGATTAATATTGAAAACATCACCTGTTGCTCTGATGCAGCTTTGCACACTCTTGGCA
>JBBPDE010000015.1:4891293-4915569 GCA_037974605.1 Nannopetersius ansorgii | reverse complement strand
TCTGTAAATGCGGGAAACTTCCATCCTGTAACCTTCCGGGTTGCAGATCTTGGAAGGGAATTGGTGATCGGCCGATCACCCGCACGTATTGCCGATTTCAAACCGATCTTTTTTTGGGGGGTTTATTTATTTCTTTATGTATTACGTTTATTTATTTAAATTTGTAAAGAAAATTTGTTATGAAAAAAAAGCTTTATATTAAAGAAGTTTGTATTTGCTGTAGAGCTGCCACTATCATATGTCACTATTAGAAAAGTAACCAGTAAACAGGGAAAGTAACTACCACGTTACGTTAAAGTTGAAACCCATTTTTTTGTGTCGTTGTCGTCAACTACATGTAGCAGCTCTAATTTTCTGTTATCTGGGGAAAAAATCGGTATCGGCACACTTACAATGTGTAAGTAAATCGGTAATCGGAATCGGCCAAGAAAATTGCAATCGGTGCATCCCTATTCCCAGTCGAACCACAAATATACTAGCAGCCAAGTGATCAGCGATGACAGCTTTTTAAAGTAAATTGTGTAACTTTTACACAGACTTAACTTACCATTCGCCTGAAAACAGAATGCTGAGCTGTGAACCTTTGACTCGAGCTTCCTGGAACTTAGCCAATGGCACTTGCCCCTCAAGTCCACCAGATCAACTCAGCATACATTCTCTGGCAGCTCATCAAAACTGGGTTCAGCTCAGTACACTTGGTGAGGGCAGGCAGCCTCCATTACGCCTCTCACACTAAGGCTCAACTTACAGCCTACATAAAGATAGGAGAATGCAAAGGAGAAAACACAAAATGAAAGTCCCACTTCTTGGTTATCTGATTCACTTTCATTTTTCTTTTCAGTGAGTGTCCTTTAACCTGTTTTTCCTCTTTCTCGATATGCTTTCAGTGTATTTTGAGCTTGTGTCCCTAAATGGGTTCTTACTCTTCCCCCTCTTTCTGACTGTGCCAGGATGTATACATATGGGTGGTGGGACAGGTGTCCTGGCACGCTCTGGCAACTGGAGAAAGTGTTTACGTTCCCTGTTTGCTGACCGCAGATGATCGTCGCCAAGGAGCTAGGAGGGCAGATTTAGGCAAGCATGGAAGGTCCAGAGAGCAAGACGCAATAGACCTGAGAACTTCTGCAATAGAACTTCTGTTGTGTTTTCAGGAACCTTATTGCATTCTTGTTCTCATCCGTCTCGAGTTTACAACCATCACTCCCACTCCAACTCATACTTATGGACTACGTGGGCGAACTAGTTTGTTTGCACGTGGCGGGCAACAACACGTACAACACGTTACGCGACATATGAGTGAGAGAGTTTTCCTTTTCCTTTTTCTGTGACTTAGTTGTGTTTTTATGTTCTAGATTATGATTTTATAACTGTTAGGATCGGTAAGAAACGTACTAAGCCAGGGTGTATTTTGAATTACAGTAATCCCAAGAGCACCCACGGTTAGTGAAAAACTTTGTTGTGTTTTGGTAAAACAAAAATGCCCCAAATCTTCTTCCAGAACACTTTAATGTCATTTTAAACTCAATTTAATGCATTACCCTTAAAAATGTAAAGGTAAAATGGTTTTCAGGGAATAACCCCTGAACTTCTCGGGCTAAAATTACAAATGAGGGCTCATTGGAAAGGTCTCCTGGAGATCTACCGAACTGTGGAGTTTAGAGTATAAGTATACGGACACTATAGTGAAGTGAAGAGGTTCCCTTGTTTGAAAGCATTCAGAAAAAATTAGGTCTGGGCGATTTGGCCTAAAATCAAAATCTCGATTAATTGAACATTTTAACTCGATTACGATTACTTAAAGATTATTTTATTTATTTATTTATTTATTTGCCCTCATAGTTCACTGACAAGTTGCTCAGTGTTTAAGCTCCCCATGCTCGATATCTCGGCAGAATAACGTGACATAACGGAGGGGGTCACGGTCACGTGACTCCACACACAGTAGTGTTTTTTTAAAGGGAAAGTAATTCGAAATAATCGACCTGGAAAAATGTTATCGATTATAGGTTACGAATGTCGATTTCAATTACTTTTCGATTAATCGCCCAGCCCTAGAAAAAATATATTTATTGCCACAGAAAGAGCAAGAAAAGGCAGAGGATATTTGCAATTTCCATGTAAAAGTATGAGTTCTTACTGAATACTGGTCTGCGTAAAACTGGGGATTACTGTACACCAAAATTCGGGTTACATCACTGGGTCGTAACTCTACAACCTCCTGTATAGCCAATCTGTTTGTGTTTCTCAGGGTGTTTAGGTCCTGTTAAAACAGAATCTTTTCCCCTCTTGAACCGAGGATTGTTTTCCACTTTGATATGATTATTTTGAGCAGGTGTGAACACAGGAATTTCACTCAGGTATGGATCATAGCAGCCGCAGCCAGACCTTTGAGAGGAGGTGCTCTTGCTCTGGTACCAGACAAACTTTGGAACAGTTTTATAAACAAGTATAAGCTCCTTAAGCAAGAACGAAGTATTCCATAGCCAACTACAGGTAGATTCATACATAGTGAGAAAACTGTTACCACATCATTCTTACCCAATATGTATTTGGTTTAACATGTTCAAGGCAATTCTTTAGAGTGTACTTGGGAACGGCCTTGATTTAACTTTAATATTTCCCAGATAATTACCACGGTTTTGAACAAATACCGACTCTGCTGTTGCTTCATGTTAATCTCACAGCAGTGTTTCTTTCACTGAAAAATGCACCAGTCCAGAACACCTGCCCAATAAGCACATCTGTCGGGATACATTTTGGTTCACATGGACTGGACCAAACCAGATGGTAATGCTGGAAACATTTGCAAACTCATCAGCTGATCTGGATTAGAGCAAACAAACAATAGGTGTGAAAATGCCTTCTGTTTAGGACAGTATTTGTCCCTAAGAAAAGTCATTAGCGTTTATGTGCAGATTAATTAAAAATAAGTGTACTCTGTAAGTGTTCATGTTCATGCATTTTGCTATGAGTTAGTGAATCATTTGACTGTCAAATAAGAAACAGTCATAAAAATTAATCAATTGAAATGGTCTTTTAATTTCACACACATGTTTTCTGCAACAAACCTGTTATTCCTCTTTTCAAGGAGTGAAAAAGGTACAGGTACAGTGGGTCTCTTTTCTGCTGACTCTTAGATCCATCTGTTTTTGTTATAGCAACATTCAAAATCCAAAGAATTTCAATAAAAAGCCGCTTTCAATCACTGTTTTAAATCACTCCAAATCACTGTGAAATTGTGTCAAATCACTGTGAAAAGACAACAATATCAAATATACGATAAACATACTCAAAATAATACTCTCCAGAAAACACTCAGTACTATGTACACTGTTATATGCATAAAATACTGTGGTCAGAGGCTAATATAAATGCTATAGATAAATAAAGTTATTGTTAAAGTTTTCTTCTGATTAACATCAGTAATGGTTTTGAATACTCTAACTAGTCTGTTGCAACTGGATCCAACATCTGGATTTTACAAGTGCAACGTTATCAACCCAGAAGTTTATGTTTAAGGGTCGACCGATATGGTTTTTCTATGGCCGATGCCAGAATTTATGAAATCACAGTTAGCCGATGGCCAATATGTGACACCGATTATTATTTATTTTTTTTTTTGTTTTGGGGGGTGGGGGTGATATTTGGCCATTTTCCCCACTAGCTCATAAAATATTAATATTCTACAATTTTTTTTTGTTTTTAAGCACTTTTAAAACACATTTACGTATATAAAAATAAACAATAGTAATAAAAATAATGTTTCAAGTTAAATGGTCATAATCTAGTCATAGTAAGCCACTAGCGATTACGTTGTGAAAGCCTGACCCAGGCACATTTAATGAGGAGTGCTAACTGCGCTAAATCGTGTGAATTTTGTTCAAGATGTGTCGACAAACTGTTCTATTTTCCACTTTCACATGCGAAAGACTTTGATGCGATCAATGGTATTTATAAATTAGTAATTAAGTGTAACCACACATGTAAGCATTTAATTTTCTTCAACATCGTCCTGAGCAACTTTGTCTTTTAGCACTATGATGCTGCTGCGGTGTGTGAGAGGGAGATATATATATATAGTTGACAACGTATCTAATCAATACGGTCTTTAATGATTTTGCCCCATGGCTGATGGTTTCTGTATTTAATGCTTGCGAACTGTAAGCTAAAGTGTTAGCAGTAAGCTAACTGTAGGCTACTGTGTTAGCAGTAAGCTAACTGTAGGCTACTGTGTTAGCAGTAAGCTAATTGTAGGTGCTGGTAGAGGGGGCGTGTCATGGGGTTGCCCTTAAATGCGCATGTCTATTAATCGATCTTGATATATGCCAACATCGTAATATATGCCAACATCAACCATTATGTAAAAATGGCCAAATATCAGTCCGGTTAATCGACCAGCCCGATAAATCAGTCGACCTCTAGTTTATGTACTCTGTGCCACTCGCCATGCAGCTCATGATGTGCTTCCCAGTCCGTAGTCTCAAGACAATCCTACTGGGCTGCTCTGGCCTCCATGGACCACACTCTCCCTGTCCTGACAGTGGCTGGCTGCCTCTTCTCCAGTTGTAGGTGGGTAGGAGTTGTAGTTAGATCTTCCAGGGTGTGGATTTGCTGTGCAGCAGGCCACAAACAGTGAAGGTGCAAAGTCTCTTGTTCAGAGAGATGTGGTTAATTTATCTGCTGATGATATTGAAAGCATCTGGGTTTCTTGTCTGCAGTCTTGTGACCCCAGAGTCGATGGTGTCACACAGCATCTTCATGTTGGCCAAAGGAGGAATGTAAAACAGCAGCAGCAATCATGTCTGATAACTCCCTGGCTACCAGTTCAATGTCGGTTCACAGTATGACCAGGTTGGCACCATTGCTCATTAACATTGAACAGCGAGTCTTCTCTCTCTGCCGTGGACAGAATATGACACAATAGTAGAAAATGTGGAGAGTCAGGAATACGCTCATGCAGCCATGTTTCAGGAAAGTGCATCAAACTGCATTGGTGGCATTCCCTGTTGAATCTCATGCATTGTCCAGTGATCTCCCATGAGCCATAATAATACTTATCTCCTCCTCTCCTGCTTACCAGACAGTTGCCAATTTCTCGCCGCTCTTTTTCATTGACTTTCGCTCCTCCACAGCATTTCCTTTTTCGTCTTTCCCTTCCTCCAAGTGGATGTCTGAGATGATCTCTCTGTGCTTTGTTGCCTTGGTGAGATCAGCTGGGTGCGGGTACACACTAAGAGCCTACTGCTAGCTGCAACATCAAACTACGGGCAGATAAAACTAATATATGTGAACATTAGAAATGCAGTAGTAACTCTCAAACCTCATGGTTAGAGAGGACACATAGACACAGAGAAAATTACTGGAGTAAATGAAATTACGTTTAAAACACTAAACTGCGAAGACATGACATGGAGGAGCCATTAACAAACCACTGCAGACTCATGATTGTATACTATAGTTTCATGTGTAGACTAGTAGAGGTCCCCTGGGGTGAACACCTTTCTTTTTCCACAGCACTTGCTTTGAATTCAGACGATTCTTGGAACAAGGAGACTGCAATAACGATAATTCATTTATTAGTGCAGGAAGTCAGACGAGGGCCAAACAAAGATTATCATTGCAGGGTGCAATGTCTTTTGGTACACTCTTTGTTTAAAATTGCACTTTGGGAATGATGAAACCATGCCAAACTAGAGAGCTTATTTTGACAGCATTGATCACCTGATATCATCCATTTTTTATTTGTATTTGCTTCTTTTGGCCAAACAAGTGACTTTTTTTTATTTTCCTTTCCAGGTTTACTACCAATGAGCCATGGAGGACAGTGGCGGCTTCATAGAGTTTGATGTGCCTGAGTTCAGCAACACTGTCCTGAACCAGCTCAATGAGCTCCGGCTCCAGGGTAAGCTTTGCGACATCATTGTGCACATCCAGGGCCAGCCGTTTAGGGCGCACAAGGCTGTTCTGGCTGCCAGCTCGCCCTACTTCCGTGACCACTCGGCTCTGGGCACAATGAGTGGTCTCTCCATCTCCGTGATCAAGAGCCCTGAGGTGTTCGAACAGCTGCTGGCCTTCTGTTACACGGGCCACATGGAGCTGCGCCTGCGTGATGTCATAAGCTTCCTCACGGCTGCCAGCTTTTTGCAAATGCAGGCTGTCATTGATAAGTGCACGCAGATCCTTGAGGGTATCCATTCCAAGATCAGCATCCCTGTGTCCAGTGGAGCAGACACTGATGAAGATATCGCCAGCTCCAGGATTGGGCGCAATGGCATTACAGAAGCGGGTATATTTGTGAACCCTACCCAGATATCCCCACCCTACTTCCCACGAAAGAGCCATTGCGGAGAGGGGAGGGGGCCAAGCAGGGGGCCTGCACAATTAGCCGAGGAAGGGCAGTCAGACCGCGGCAGCAGTGACAGTGTGTCAGAGCAGGAGGTGTCTATGGAGGCTGAACCAGAGCAAGTGGACCTGATTGGAAAGGATGGCCAAGTGACGGACGTCCATGTCAAGCTGGAGAAAACGGACCGACCAACCTATTCGGACAGCTCATCGGCAGGGGATGACGGCTACCATACAGAGTTAGTGGATGGGGAGCAGGTTCTAGCTGTGAGTGTGGGTTCATACGGGGCGGTTCTACCTCCTGCTGGCTACACCTATTCGGCAATCCCTTCGTCCTGCTTTGTAAGCATTAGTCCATCCAGCCCCTCTCGTTCAATTCTCAGCAGTTTCCGAGGTGGTCGTGCCAGGTCTAAGGTTCCTGTTCCAGTCTCAACTGAAGTGCTCTCTCAGCTCAAGCCGGGCACGGAGGATGGGGAAGCAGCAGCGACTGGGGTGGCCCTTGAAAACGACATGAGGGAGCGCAGCCTGCGAGGCCAGTGGCACCCCTTCAACGAGCGCCTCATCTGCATCTACTGCGGCAAGTCTTTCAACCAGAAAGGGAGCCTCGACCGCCACATGCGCCTGCACATGGGCATCACACCTTTTGTCTGCAAATACTGCGGAAAGAAGTACACCCGCAAAGACCAACTGGAGTACCACATCCGTGGCCACACGGACAACAAACCCTTCCACTGCCAGATCTGTGGCAAGTGCTTTCCCTTCCAAGGGACTCTCAACCAGCACTTGCGGAAGAAGCACATGGGCTCAGGCACCGAGGCCAACAATCATTCAGACTCTCTGGGGGATGCAGCAGAGGTCCAGCGGGCAATACCAGAAGATGCCTCAGAGGTCACTTATGGAGCTCCATATGCTGATGATGGGCCGGCGAAAGAAGTCAGCGATGAGGCTGCCAAGTGCAGTCCTGAAGAAGACCCCATGTCCAGATGTGATTATTAAGAAATCAGATTTTTAATGAGTCATTTGCCCTGTGATAGAAAGCTTTAAAGGTTGCTCTTTTCACGGTCACTTGTTTTTAAAAAGAGTAGTCAGATGAGTGAATGACGAACCTCTCTTGCGCATTTTCTACTTCTTCGTTTTTGTGAAAGTTATCTGTTTGTGTAACACAGGATGAGAGAGAAGGTGATTTTAAGAAACAAGTTTTTCAAAGGGAATAAGTCACATAGTTAGGGAAGAGCATTGGCTAGAAGGTCTCAATAATCAAGGCCTTCAAGACTCAAGTTTTTAAATATATATTAAATATATATATATATTTCCATGTTTTTATGCATAGAGTAATATAGGCATGTTGCAATAATTAATAATGTGAAAGCTCTTAAGATGCTTGTCATATCATGCTTTTACCTAACCTGTTTTTGCACATGTGGCCCAGAGTAGGCCGTCACTCACAAGGATTGGTTTTATCTGCCAGTGCAAAAGCTTTGTGTGACATATCCGTTCAATACCTCATCATACAACGTAACATACTCATAACAGACAGTATTGTAAGCTTTTCCTCAACTCCAACCGGGTTCTACCTCATAGCCAAGAACCTGAAAGGACGTGAAGAAGCCTCTATAAAAAAAAAAAGACAAAAAAAATTATACATTTGTTTTGTTTTGTTGGGTTTTAAATGCTTCACATAGCAAAATCCTGGCACAAAACATCCTCACTACACGAAGCCTTGGTACTTCAGTAAAATATTCCTTAGTGATTTTATGAAATTTGATTTGAATCTTCAATGTTGTTGTAGAGAGATTATGTATGTTTTTGGTAAAAAAGGTGCTTAAGATGGTGGTAAGATTAGGGTGTAGCCTAATATGCAGCCTGGTGAATCAAAGATAGGGGATGCATCCCAATATAGCATGATGTGAAACATTTTTTTTTTTTTTATCAACTTGGTGTAAGTTTTGCATTTGAAGTTTATGCTTACAGAAAACATCAAATGCAAATAATAGATTATAAGACTAACAAAATCAAACAGCTCTTATTATATATCTTCAGAGATTTTAATTGAAGTAATTTAATATCAACTTGATTGAAAATTATAATCGATATAGCTTATGTCAGTTTTACTCTTTCCTTTGGCTTTTATTATTCATTTATAAAAAGATGCGGTTTTCCAGATGCAAACCAGAATAAATTCTCAAACATTGCATGTATTATAGAAGTTCAGAGGATCTCAGTTCTGAAAACCAGTTCCTGTTTAAAATGCATTTAAATTTAATGTATAATAGCAAAATAGAAAAGATGTTATCTAGATTAGGATCATAAAGCCCAATTGGTTTTTATTTATCTCAAAGGAATTAAAATTATACTTTTTGTTTTTAGATGATTATTAACGTTCTCCATAGCACTTCATCATTATAACTAAATTCATATTGCTTTTATTTGAAATACAAACTGTTAGTTGGCCACAGTTTTTCTCATTGAATGGATTGAGTGTGTTCACCTTTTCATTTCAGAATTAGTGTAGTTCTTCTTACATTTGGAGTTTGTGTTTCTCTGCAATAGTTCTGTTGTACCTCAGACATTTATGGGGGTTAGCTTTGTTGGCTTTAAAAGCTTGATTGATTTCTGGGGCTTTTGAAACCCTGTGTTATTGGTAGAATATAAACTTTTATGTGAAAACCTTAAATAATTTTGAAACAAGCTTTTCTGCTTGAGGCAGTACAGATACAAACTAATCTTCCGTCCAGTTTTCCTTGCCGAACAAATCTGTGTTCCATATGGTTCCCTTGGGTCCTTGAAATCCCAGAAAGTTGAATAATTCGAGGAAATAAAATTTAGATTTGAATATACGTAGGTGAGCATGGGGCATCAAAAGTGCTTGAATTTATATATATTGTGCAATAAGAGAAATTATTAGATTGTTCTTTCACTTAACATTATTAAATCGGCTACTTTCTGCTGCCTGCATGTGTCTCCCGACATCTGTGCGCCCTTATTTACTACACCACCTACCTTGAGAATGTGAAAGTCATATGCATGAGAGATTGAAGTCAAATAATGCTGGTAAAACAGCGGCATGCGAACAACAATGCTATAATAAGCAAACAGTGAAATAATAAAACTATGGCGTGGTGGGTCCTTAAAGATGATGTGGGAACCCTGATCCTACCAAACTCTAGGAGGCAAAATTGTGCTTAATGACCTGTTGCCATCAATAACAGTCTTGAACACAGAGTGTACAGCATTCCTGTACAGTGCCAGAACTCTTACCTAAATAAGTTTGTCATAAAGGCAACGGTTCATTCAAAATGTGAATACAGGGGTCCTCGGGTTACGACACAGTTCTGTTCTTACAACATAACTTTTAACCCGAACAGGTCTGTGGCGTAACTTGAATTTTGGTGTGAGATGAAATACAGTAATCCCCCAAGAGCACCCCCATATATTGAAAAAAACTGCGTTGTTGCGTTAAAACGTCTATTTTTACAGTGTAAACCCTAAATATGCCCCAAAATATGCCACAGAACACTTTACATTTTCTTTAAGGGTAAAGCATTAAACTGAGTTTAAAATGACATGAAAGGTAAAAAAAATAATCAGAATCAGAAAACTTTATTGCGTAAAAATCTGCATTAGCGGGGAAGGGGAAGTTTAAAACACTGAAATACGAGGACTAGACACGGAGCAGTCATGCTACATGCTGCAGCAGCTGCTTTTTCTTTTTTATGGCTGTTGACAACTTTTCAGTGTATCAGTGATGCAGTTCGGTTCTCAGAAAAAATCCACATAAGACTGAATCTGCAACTGCTGATCCATGTAACAGGATCCTAACATAGCTGTATCATCATAATCTAGAACATAAAACACAGCTAAGCCACAAGGAAAAGGACTTAAATGTATTGTACTTGTACACTGTACTGTAGTAACAAAATCCTTATCCTTGCTCACCGAACAAACTAGTTCATGTACGTAGTAAGTACGACGCTAAAGGTGTAAGCCGAAATACTCATCAGTTTTTGAGGCGGTTTTATGGGAGTGAGCGTCGTAAACTGTTGTAACCCGGGGGCCTCCTGTAGTTTGTGTGTGTAGTTTCTTTACAAGCTATTCCTTTGGTTTTTGTCCGTGTTCTAAATTGATGAGAGCCTTATTTTAGTGCTTTCAGATGAAACTTTCTGGAATTGATTTTTCTTGGCTTTTAAAGGCACTGAATCTCCATGAATGGTCAAAAGGGCAGCAGAACCTGTTAACGCAGAGTCTGTAGATCTAACCCTAAGTAGCCTGTTGGTGTTAACACATTTCTATCAGGGTCAAAGTCATGAGAGATAAGCATTTTCTCTCAGTGTCTCATATCCCATATATCCAGAAGTGCGCAAGTGACCTCTGGCAGTTTTGCGAACTGTGTTCTAAGCGAGTGATTCACATTACTCTCTATTCATACACCTCAGAACTCCACTGCCACCCTCATGCCATTAATTATTTTCTCAGTATGTTATTTTTGATGCTCCAACAGTTAAAACACATTTGCCTTGCACATTGGCCAAGGGTTTCTTTGCTTGCTTAACAGACATGAACTGTTGGTTCAGTTTAGACTCAAACTCTCTGATGGATATTACAATATTTAGCAACTTTAGCACTTATTCTAGGGTAACTGGTAATGCATATCCTTTGTCTACAGAAGGGGCCCAATCCTGTTCTGGAGATGGACCACCCTAAAGGGTTTAGATCCTACATCCATGTAAAAGCCTTCAGTACCTGGATATGTTGGATTAGGCTTAGAATTAAACTCTCAAGGGTGAAAAACCTCCAGAACCAGAATTGAAACCCCCTAGTTAAGAGTATGACAATGGTTTATAGTTGTTTTTTACCAGTGTAGTGTACACCATTCCCTTTACACAGTAATGGTTGGTTTTCTATACACTTGGTTCTATTTTTTGTTTTTGTTACTTTATATTTACTTTATAAATACCTCTCGTGAAGAGTTCGTTTTTGTCCTCATATCGGTTTGTCCTTTTATCGGTTTTCTCGTTAAGTGCGAGTTGATCTTCTGTAGTAAGCAAATCATGGCCTGTCATGGATTTATTATTGTTTTTAGGTTGTAATGCCGCCATGTTCTGACCACTGAGGCCAAAATCTCATGAACATAGCCAAGTGCATATCTGCTCGTGTCTGAGAGACGAGATGAATTTGATTGATCAACTCCACCTAAAAAGTAATGCAATTTTCTCCACTAACCAAAGAGAAAACCAAAAATTGCATAATGTTACGATGCTGCTTGTTCATCCGACGAGAGCAAAGCCAGCCGTCAAACACATGAATCAGTGGGAAGTTGTTTTCCACCTCGTTGCCCTCATGGTCTGGAGGAAATGTTACGGAGATTTGAATTCGGCAGTTTTTTTTTTACCCCTAGTTTTATTAAAAGAGCCAATGGGATACAGCCTGCTTGTACGGTTAACACCAATTAAGCCATAAATGTGAGTGATGTAAACTGAGGGATGTTTCTTTGGAGAGGAAAGACAAAAAATGTTTGCGAAAGTCGGTTCTTATCGAGTTGAAAAAAGAATTCCGATTAAATCTGTGCCTTGCCACAAGTAATGTACGTCTCCTTCCCCAAAGTGATCTTCAGAGGACAGAGGGGTTTATGTATTGTTTCTGCATGTCTTAGTTCAATCTGGCCATATGTGTAGAGATGAATCTAAGGACTGTACGTTTATCAGGCCACGTCCACACATACATGGGTGTTTCTGAAAACAGACTTTTTGGGGTTTTTTAAATCACGTTCACACGCTGCCAAAAGCACGCCAAGGCAGCAGGTGGAGAGAGAACTTTAAACCGTACAGCACTGGTGACCAATCAGAAGCCTTGGAGGGGAACGCCATTCCGGTCTGTGCTGAATAAAAGAGCGTCCGAAGCGACTCTGACGTCTCTGTCCTTCATACTGGAGTGACAGAAACTCCTCCTGAGTGTAAACAGGCCAGAACTCCTGACCAGGCTGAGAGCAGTCGGACTCTGGAAACGTCGGGACTGTGGATGAAAACCTGATAGAAACTGTGACGTCATACGAGTGGCGCACAGTCTGACGCCAAACGTTTTTCACAATCTGCGTTTTTCTCCTCTACACATAAACTGAGTTTTCAAAAATCGTGACTTTTCCCCAAAAAAAAAAAAAAAAACAACAATTTTCATACGGAACCAAAACGCCATTTAGGTGTAGACGAAAGGACAAAACGCACAGAAACACCTCAGTTTACAGAAACACCTGTGTACAGGTGGGCATGGCCTTAATCAACTGGGGATATTCTTTTTCGGAGACCTCCCTCGGTAACTGCTCATGATTACTTTTGCTTTTTAAAGTCATCCTGCATTTTTTTTTTTTTTTATTTTGTGTTACGATTTTATTGAGCTGCGGAGCTAACGTCCAGTAGCAGAGGTTTTGCATTAAATGTAATATGCAGTTTTGACAGGAAGAGATTGTAGCAAGTCCTAAGAAATCGTACGTCATAAGGACAATCAGACGGCTTCAAACACTGGAAGCTACCTCTTGGAAAATCAGTTCTTTAAACCTTGCAATATTTTTTGATTTTGCTCAGATCTCGTCAGTTATTCTTTCAAGTGTGCCAGCCACTCTGCAGTTTATTTCGATTTTTTAGTAGAGTGGGAGGTAAAAAGTGCATGCTAGACCATTTATAGATGTAAGATGTACTGCATGGCGGTCACCACGACTATAATGAAATACTGAAATGCAGAAATGTTTTGTTTATTGTATCCTTTTTTTTTGTACTTGGGTTTTTTTTCCTGTCTTGAACATTTTTTTTTTTTGTCTAGCATGCACTTAAGGTGAACATACAAGATGAAATTTTCACTATAGTCTGAACATATATTCCATATTCCTTATAGAAGGGGTTTTAGCTTCTCATTATCTTTCTCTTCTTTAATGGGACTCAAATATAAGGCCTCAACTATTTTATTTCTGATGAGGTTTAACGATTTAAATGGTGCTGTTAGACTGGTCAGGTGTATTTATTGATTTTATATACAATAAACATGCATATGTATAGGTAATGGGGGGGAGGGGTGCGATTTTATTAGACACATGTAAGAGATTTCAAGAATGATACGGAGTGTGTTTATACTCAACCAACCAACTAGGATACATGTTCACTCTTCCTGTTCAAGTCTTCACAGAAAGCCAGGAGTTCAGTATGGGCTGTGTATAGTAATCAAAAAGACGTGTTTACATGGAAGGTCGTGGGACTACTTTTTGAATGCGCAGCTCGTCCTTTTTTATTGAAGCTGACTTACTTCAGGTAGTTTATGAACACTGATCTATTAGTTATAACGAAAATCTTGAAGTCTTCCATCGTTTCACTGCTTCCGACATTTCTCCACTGTGTAATATGCAAAAGCAATAACCTTTTTTAAGACTGTCTGACTGCCTCTCTAATTACAGAAGTGTGGCTTCAGGTTGTCAGGGACTCGTCAACCCAAGATGTGGAGAGGATTTTAAGTTTTTTTTTGTTTTGTGTTTTTTTTTTTTTCCTTCATTTTGTTTAGTACGAGGTTTTGTGAACATCTGGACAAGTCGAGTGAAAATGCTTCTATTTTGCGGCTTTTCTGTGGAGGGGGGGGGTATGTGCATATGTGGAGCCTTTTTCTTTTGTTTTTTTTTTTTCTTGTTTGTGCGTCTGTCCGTCTGTACTCCATCCATCTGCCACCTCAATGCAAGTCGGTGAAATGTTGCACCTTTTATCTGTGTCAAATATTAAAGGGATCTTGGGAGGGACACACTGCTTCCCCGAGAGCCACAAAGATCTCCTTCCTCTTGTACCGGGACTGCGGATCAAATTGTAAGTCACTCTAGAGCGTCTGCTTAATGTAAATGTAAATTAGACAATCAGAAACGGAGTGGATTTCTGATATCGAGCGATCTCTGAAATTGTTAGTTTCTATTTCTCATGTATTCGGTGATTTAAAAAAAAAAAAGTAGAACTCAGGGCTTACTAGTATTCCGAAATGGCCACTTTGGACATGCGATGCATCTTGTATGTTCAAATCAACTTAATTGTGCACTTTTACTTCAGGTTGGGGAAGCAAGTCCTCAGTCATTGGTTCCCAAAAAAAAACAGTCTGCCTCATGGGTGTCCTGGAGGCACCTGCCTTTTTTTTATTTTTATTTTGTTTGGGGTTTTTTTTCTGTCGATGCTTTCCGTATGCATGGGATGATGAGCACAGAGCTTCAGCACGGAGGAATACTGGAGATCTTTTAGCTTTAGCTCTGGAAGTGTCTTTCTGCCCAACTTTCTGTAGTCCATTATACTTACAACCTCACAAACCCTACTGTGAACCTCAGAACTCTACTGTTTTATACAACTATGAAGTACATGAAGCTAGCTGGCGCTGATGCTGTAACAATTAACTCGCCATTTATTGAATTTTATTTTATAGCATGAAATATAAGATTATATTTATTCAAATGATATATTTTGCTCATAATCAGTCTGTGCTGCTTTTTTTATTCTTTTTTTTAAGAGCTTGTAAATTGCTTTTTTATGAGGGAGAAATGTCAATAGATAATGAAATTGCATTTGTTTGTAAAATAAAGTTGCTGATTTGGCAAGTTGTCTCCACTTCGTTTAATGGGGGATGGTGGTGAGGGGGTTTTCGAGCAGTTAGTTTCTGTTTTTTTAGATTCTGAACACCATGTTCTATTCACATTATTCCTTGTTGAGCTGCAATGGACCGTTTTCTCCACCAGGTGCCGCTACGAGCACTTTACGAAAATGCACAGTCCTCAGCGTCTGATGCATTTGATTACAAACTCTATTGATCGCAGAAGAAATTCCTTATGTTATGACTACACAGTGAAAATAAAAATAGAACGTAGATTAAATATATCCAATAAAAATATGAAACACTATACTAGGTACACAAATGCTGGGTATAAATATTATGAATAACTTAGCTAAATTAATTATGACTCAGGTGGTAGTCGAGTGTGTTACTGCATGTAATAGAGATCAGAAGTAGGTCAGTAATAGTGACTTAAGTAGTGACATTTAAATGGTATAGATATTACACGAGATGTTTATCATCTGATAACAGCAAAATATTGATTATTGTAAAGTTATGCCTTATAGTCAAGGATGATTGCACCATAGCACACCGTGTGAAATCCTTCCTCTGCATTTTAACCCATTCACCAAAGCAGCGGGCAGCCTGGAACACAATCCTGGGATTTGAACCCACAACCTTCTGATTGCTGGGGTAATGGCCTTAAAATAAATGGGAGAGCACGAAAACGGCCCGATGTTACCAGAAATGATGCAGTCGAGATTCCCACATTTGTGGAATTCAGCAGGTTTAGCACAGCCAGAGTGCAGCAGCTGACCTTCACCTCAAGAGAACCCCTCCGTCCGGATCATGGGACCCCCCTGAGTCAATAGCACATAGCAAAAATGCATATAATGATGGTTAAACTCTGTAAGAAATAACACAAGAAGCAACAGGATATTGCACAGGTTATTGTGTAGATGTGAGAGGGAGAAGTTACAGAGTCTGATGGGTGGGTGTGTGACAGGGGAGGAGTTATAGCGTGATGGGTGGGTGTGTTACAGTGGGAGGAGTTAAAGAGTGATGGGTGGGTATGTTACAGTGGGAGGTGTTATAGAGTCTGATGGGTGGGTGTGTTACAGTGGGAGGAGTTATAGCGTGATGGGTGGGTGTGTTACAGTGGGAGGAGTTATAGAGTGATGGGTGGGTATGTTACAGTGGGAAGAGTTATAGAGTGATGGGTGGGTGAAAGTGGGAGGAGTTATAGAGTGATGGGTGGGTATGTTACAGTGGGAGGAGTTATAGAGTGATGGGTGGGTATGTTACAGTGGGAGGTGTTATAGAGTCTGATGGGTGGGTGTGTTACAGTGGGAGGTGTTATAGAGTCTGATGGGTGGGTATGTTACAGTGGGAGGAGTTATAGAGTGATGGGTGGGTATGTTACAGTGGGAGGAGTTTTAGAATGATGGGTGGGTGTGTTACAGTGGGAAGAGTTATAGAGTGATGGGTGGGTGGGTGAAAGTGGGAAGAGTTATAGAGTGATGGGTGGGTGTGTTACAGTGGGAGGAGTTATAGAGTGATGGGTGGGTGAGTGACAGAGGGAGGAGTTATAGAGTCTGATGAGTGTGTGTGTGACAGTGGGAGGAGTTAGAGTCTGATGGGTGGGTGTGTGACGGGGAGGAGTTATAGAGTTTGATAGGAAAGAAGGATTTTCTGTGGTGTTCGATGGAGCACTTTTATGTGAGTCTGTGGCTAAAACTACTACTCAGTTCATTCACCGTACTGTGGCGTGATCAGCGTTCTCCACGATAGACTGAGATCTAGACAATGTTCACTTTTCAGCCACAGTTTTCACATTCCTGCCCCACCACTGTGTTGCTTTCTTGATCAGTTTGTTAAGTTTCAGGAAATTCGCCGTTTTGTTCTTTGTTAGTTTGTTTGTTAATAAAAGCTCTTCCACAAATCAGTCTGATGACTGTCATTAACATCTTGACCATTTTTTTAAATTCTTTTTCGGCATGAAAAGGATTTTCAGCCAGTGGAACTGAGACTGCTTGTCTGCAAAAAGGGATTCAGAATGTTGCTGGTTCTAATTCCCTGCAATAGATTTAAATCTCCAGCCATTTTGGCCCGTGATGTATTGCCATACTGAGCACCAGCTCGAGGACTAAGGGGGCACCTGCGCGCGACAGTCCTGACCCAATTAACGATTGGTGGACCTGTGCGTGGGGGCAGTGCTTGTTACTGTTCTGGAGACACGCGATTGGTCAGGCCAGCTTTCCATCAGACCCGGCCGCACCTGACGCGTGCTGTTGTCGCTGCGCCGCTGCTGGAGCGCCCCTCTCCACCGGCCCTGGACCGGAGACCCCCTACGCGTCGCGGGGGCTGGGGAGATGTGGCTGGGGTCTGCATTTGAAGTGGGAAAGCACCATTTAGACCCGTAGACGTGGTTCGGAGCAGGGAACGGATGTAGAACCGCGCCGAGATGGGAATTATTTCTGAACAGACGCGCATCTGGAGACGGTTCCGAATCACGGTGTGACCGATCGGGCGCCGCGGCTGCGTTTTCCTTCATTGGGTGAGTGTTGAAGAAAACCCTGCTCTGTCTTAGCTTCGACATCACGGTTTGCCACATCTGAACACAGGGCTTGCGTCACTTGAGGTGGCCTGAGTAAGGAGCACCATGCTCTTCACGCCTGCGCCACTGCACCGAGCCCCTCTTTTTAGGATGCTCCTGGACACGCCAGGGCTGGAGCTCTCGGCTGGGTGGTCGTGCGATGGCCTAAGAGCTGCCCTTGCCATGCAGTAGCCTGGTTTTGTGGCGGGGGGTCGGGGGTGTCTGAGGACTCTGGACCACCCTGCTTGTTTTGATGGTGTCCCTGCAGACGCGCGAAACAGTGGTTTTCTGTCAGAATCGGTGCAAACGAAGCCCTGTGGCTCCTGTCGGGCTTGTTTTTATAGAAATGGAAGAACAGGCCAAGTCAGTCTTTGCAACGTTTTCCAGGTCTGCACATAATTCTTTCAAACGCTGCATATTAGGATCCTGGTACAGTCGAAATCTGGAATAAATCTTGCCAGACAGGTGGGATGAGGTGATTAGGAAAGTACCTGTATTTTCAAGTGGATCCTGCTTCCATATTAACTTAGACATGCATTATGCCACTGTTATATATACACACACACATATGTTCTATGTACTTGTTTCCTAATGACGTAAAAAGCACTATGCGACTCCTCTGTTGTTAAAAAATGCATTTGCTTGCCTGTGGAAGTTTTTTAGTCTCCACTGGCCATGCTGACCTTGACTCAGCACACCGCACACACGGATTTTGTGAATTCTAAAAGCATACACTGCCAGACTCGTGGTTAAAAATGCATGTGTAGCTAACTGTAACGTGAATTATTAAAAACGCAGCATGTCACTTTCATACAACTCAGATGCTTAGCAAGCCACACAAGAATCAAGTCTTTCCTCCCCCCATAACCTCACCTGCTTACACTCAAGTCAAGAGCTGTGATCTCAAACAGTGTCACATGTTCCTGGCAGCTTTGTAGATGTGGGTTTGACATCTTTTGATTAGGGTGAGGTAAACCTAACACGCCTCACCTCACAAATGAATGTTACCAGTACATTTTGAAAAATATACATGAATCAAATGAGACTATTAGTAACCTGTTACACCACTGTAATTATGTGTATACAGATTTAAATTGAATGATTGAGAAAGCTATAGAAGAATCATCTAACTTCCGTTAATGGGTTGCAGTTATAGAGTGGCAGTGAATAAATAATTACATTACATGACTTATTGTTTACAAAGGTCTCACTGTTCCAAAAAAGCTTTAAGGTAAAACACCTTGTGGTGTTTAGCTTGTAGCCTTTCAATGTATATGTAATAATAATGTAATAAAATATCATAATGGATGTTACTGATTTAATTAACAGCTATTAATATGAATTAAATTCCAAATGTTCTAAAGGGCTTACAATGAACAGAAGTACTGTATTTGTACTGTCTATGAATTAGAAACCCATACAGGCTAGTACAATGTGCTAGAAAGGTGTCTATAGATAAAACGTATTATTATTATTACATTATTTTTTATATATATATATATATACACACACACACACACACACACACACACACACACATTGGGGTCCCATTTCTGCGCCTGAAAACTTTTAGTGCACTTAAGGTTCATGTGTTGGTGTTTAGAGGTATTTTTTTTATACACAAACAAGATTTTCATATCATTCCAAAGATGAAATTCAAATGAAGAGTTAATGCCTCTGAGGATGTATCTTGTCCTAATATAGGTTCACTTTAAATGCAGCTATTTGCTGCTGGAAATCAGTATCAGAAAACTTTATTGATCCCAGAGGAAATAGTTATGTGATGACTGCCACAACATACAATATGAGACACAATATGAAATAAATATGAAATGAAAGTCTAAAATAAATCTAAATATAAACTACAAGATGATACATACAGAAATGTTTGGTATAATATCCATCTGTAAGTAACGCAGCTGAGTGAAAAAATACTGACACAGATGGTGGTACTGTAATTAAGTTCTATTAAGTAATATTAGGTAATAAAAAACAAATAATGACCAAGTAGAAATACTGTGCAGAGTGAAAAACTATTGACACAAATGGTGGTCTGGAATTAGTTATTGATAATCAGTAGTAATTAAGTATTATTAAGTAATATTGACCAAGTAGTAGTATTGCGCAAGAATAATATTGTACATAATATTTTGTAGATTTTGTAAGTAAATAATTGATTTAGCGCCTATTTAGAAAACAATAAATCGTCGCTGTTGGGCGGAAACCTCATATGTCCAAAACGGTTATTTTTCAGGAAACTGAAAAAACTATTTATATTCTAAATAAATGAATACTGTGTCATCAAACATCCCAAGCTATCTTCAAAACTTTTCATTGGTTAATAATTTCTAAATTTTACATACCCACATGGAGACTGACCAATAGACCAAAAGTGGAGTTACGAGGTTTCCGCCCGACAGCGACGATATGAATTTGCACATAATAATGTTTTAGCACCTGGTAAGAACGTTGCACAGTATTGCACATAGTAGACTGTTGCACATCATAGCCAAAATAATGCACATAGTCTTTCACACAATGGTAGTTTCTTAACCCGTAATAGATATACAGCAGGAGGCAGCAGGAAGGTCTCTTACCAAGTCACTGACCTCTAACCATTGTTGAAATACACACAAGACAAGGCCGACAGCACTATACACTGTTATATTTTGCACTCTTGTACTCTTCATAATACAATTAATGTTAGTCTTATACTGAAATGCATTCAGTGAAACGTATGTACTTCATACAAAACCACAGTAACAGTGTTAAAGATTTGTATCTCAGGTTACGCTGTGTCTGACTTCAGCTGGATTTTTAGTTTTACCTTGCTGTGCAAGCAGCCTAATTTAGCTGTTGTTTACTGGTTCAAGTAAGGTGATACTGCTAACCTTCTTTCTAATCTGATACTAGTATCAAGGCTATTTTCTTAATACATTTTGAAACTTTTAGGGCAAGAATGAACTTCTGAGAGGGACAAATTTCACAGTAACCAGTTATTGGCAATGGAATATCAACAACTGGCACAACCTGTTGATGTGGTAAGGTCTGCAAGAACCTGAGAAGTCTGAAGATCCTCCAGAACAGAATGGGCTGCCCTAGGAGGAAAGAAGTGGAGCAACATGCAGGCCAGTACCCAGTATTGCATCTTGTGAGACAGAGGAGCCCAGAGTCACCCTGTAGCATCCAGAATCTCCGAGCTCCACATGCTGCACCTCATCACCAGGTCTTGTGGTCTGCTGCATATAACGAGACCAATTTGATGACAACATAAGTGACAGTGAGAGGGGAGGTTGATCAGGGCATTCAGCTTATTCTCAGCAAAGGCATTGAGATTTGGCAAGAAGCAGCAAAACCTCCATGCAGCATTGCCAGGCCACATCAACAGGAGGCATGAAGATGTAAGCTCAGGAAGGAGGGAGAAGTCTCTGAAACAGAATAGTGGACAAGGAAGAAATCCAGCCTTAACAGAGTTTTGTAGCATCCTAAGAGGTGAGTTCATCTCTCTCTAGCATTCTGAGTGTCACAGCTGGGAGAGAGCCTGCAGGTGCGCCTTCATAACAAATCCTTTTTGAATTGGTTGAGCAGAAGAAGCGTGGGATCCTGTCATGCTCTGAAGAAGACACCAGCCAGCACCTGAGCAACTCTTACAGTGATTGCAGAAGTTCTTCCCCTCTGAAAGGGGGAGTTTCGGGGATGACTTGACTGTCATTCAGGATACTAATGGCTCCTCCAGGGTCTGGAAAGGCTTATTGCACGGGTAAGAAAACGTTTTAAGCCTGTCAAATCCAGGACCTAAGGAACAGAAGAGCGTCTGACCAGCATCACTTCTCGGTGGGAGAGGCCTGTTTAGAGCCTGGGGTCCAGCAAAGAGTTGAGCTGATGGTTATAAGCGGTGGTCTAGACTTCCAGGGAAGACATGGAATTAACAGCAGAGTAGCCTTTCAAGACACTTCTGGCCAATGCTGATGTAAGAAGTCGCAATTACTTTTGGGTGCATCAAGAAGTTACAGAGCCTGTCATCAGATTGACAGAGGAGTTTGCATCCTAGGAGTTGGAAGTTGAGTTGGGCTTCCAAAGTCCAGGCAAATAGGTGACCACAAGGCCATCATTTTTCGAAAAAGATTCTTTAGATTCGAAATTTTCTCAACTTTATACATATAAAGTATGATGCAGTGAAGCAACAATCAAAGTGATTCACTCTGACTAATCATAGGCAAAACAGTCTGTGGTTCCAGATACCTGGGAAATCTCTATATGTAGCAGTGTAGCTACAAGATGGTAACACAAAAATATTTTTTTGTCATCATCACAGTTTTTCATGTTGATTTCAGAGCTGCTTTCAGTTTTTTTCAGTCACATCAACTTTTTGAATGATGAGTAATATAAGATTTGCACAAGACATGCTTTTGGTTTTATTAAAGCGCAGCTCCAATCAAGAACTGTTTCAATATTTTCAGTGTGAAGTCAGACAGGCCACACTGTGGCATAGATATAATGATCAGTATCAGTCAGTTTAGGTGAGCATTTTTAGTGCCTTTACTGTTGCTATTAGTTAAAAGTGACTTTTTGTGGTCAAAAGTGACCCATGTTTAAATCACACATTTAGATTAGGAACAAATGAAATTAGCCACTGTTCAAACTACAGCTATGTCAGCATCACAGTCAGTTTCCCAGGGAGATTTCATCACGCAGTGAAGAGATAAGACACACAGGGCTTTCTATGCCATGTATTTTTTTTAAAAAAAAACAGAATTTGCCTAAAAATAGTTTATAATTGAATTGATTGTCTTTTAAAGCAGTGAAGAGGTTCTGCTGACCAATCAAACATCTAATAGAGACTTTGTATGCCGGAATAAAAGTGCATCACCAACAATGCATGCAGAGCAGAAATAGACCAGCATCCACTATATCATAATTCCAAAAAGCATAATTAAATTCCAGAAGCGACTAAAAAAACAGCAACCCTCACTCACATCATTATGAAGCTCTGTGATAACAAGAGAGAACAAAAAGAACAGTTCCCTCTCTCAGCTTGTCCTGTCCACCTACTAACACACAATAACATACAGTCACACTAACACACACTAACACAACAGGCTCAGGACCAGAAGAACAGATCTGATCAGAATCAACCAGATTGCAGAAAAATACATCACCTATTGGAAAACCCAAATACAATCAAAGAGTAAAATGCAGTGTTTTTTGACCCTAAAATGTCAGTACAGTGTGGCAGAATACCTGAACACAGTGACCGACACAAATCTGAGACCCTCCCTAACAAAGCGCTCAGTCAGCACAGCCTGGCTGTGGAGATCATCAGGCTGAGAGGTCCTGGCTGCCTCCAGAGAAAAGAACAGGCCAGCAGTGTAAACTAAACAAACCTGAAACAGAGCTGCACTTTCTGACAGGGCGCCTTAAATTCACAGATCCGAGAATAATTCTTCACAAAGATAAATTACGCAGAGACTGGAGTTTTTACTGGGGGAACACAGAGAGTCTGGAGTCTTTACTGGTGAACACACTGAGACTGGAGTCTTTACTGGGGGACCGCAGAGAGACTGGAGTCTTTACTGGGGGAACACAGAGAGAGACTAGTGTCTTTACTGGGGGACCGCAGAGAGACTGGAGTCTTTTCTGGGGAACACAGAGAGACTGGAATCTTTACTGGAGGAACACAGAGAGGGACTAGTGCCTTTACTGGGGAATCACAGGGAGACTGGAGTCTTTACTGGGGAACACAGAGAGACTGGAGTCTTTACTGGGGAACACAGAGAGACTGGAGTCTTTACTGGGGGACTGCAGAGAGACTGGAGTCTTTACTGGTGAACACAGAGAGACTGGAGTCTTTACTGGGGGAACACAAAGAGAGACTGGAGTCTTTACTGGGGAAGGCAGAGAGATTGGAGTCTTTACTGGGGTAACACAGAGAAACTGGAGTCTTTACTGGGTGAACACAGTGAGGGTTGCATCATAGAGAAACTCGTTGAGTCAGAATTGTTCAATGTTGATGAACAGAGCCAGGTATCTGCCTTTATCGTTAGTAGAGATGTAAGAATGTAACTACTGATGGTTGTTGGTACCCCTGTGTTTTGTGTCCATATTTTTTTAAATAAGCGCTGAACTGTGATACCATAGCAACCACCTAGTCACAAACCTCAGTTACCTTGCTTTGAATTTTTAATCTGGTTTAATTATTATTTTGTTTAATTAGTGCTTGCCATTCGTTGAACCAGGGTAATCACATTGTAAATTTAAATCCTTTTTTGTGTTATACCTAGTTAAACAGGCAGAAATAAGCTGTAGCACCTAAGGCAAAAATAATGATACACTATTTGATGATTCATTTCAAATCAGTCAGAAATATAAATAGGAGATTAATTGGTGGTTGCAGCCATAGTCCAGCATGACAGTCCAAAGTATATGTCCAAGTCCCCCTTGGAGTCAAGCTTTTTACCGGCCATCCCAGTCGCTTGACCTTTTAAAACCCTGAAAAGTCTGAATTTAGTAGGTCTGGAGAGATTCTCTATTGAGGTGGTCTTAGATTCCTTGCTCTGTATTCTTTAGTGTCATTTAGAATTATATGAGACTCAGATCTGGCAAGTCAGCTGCTGGAGGATGCAAATACTAAATAGAGGATGCCAGTAATTCTGTCCCTATTTATTTTCACAGGTCAGCAGGTCAGAATCATCATGTATACGTTTATGTGGGTTCTGTAGTGTTTTTCATGCTGATTTCAGATCAGTGTTTAGTTTTTCCTGCAGGTACAGTGTTTGTGATGA
>JBBPDE010000015.1:4842404-4866515 GCA_037974605.1 Nannopetersius ansorgii | reverse complement strand
TTCTTTCTATCAGGTTCTCTGTATATGTGTTCCATAATATTGACACCAGGAATCATTTTCCATTCTTCCAATTTGAATTTACCACTCTCTTCAAACTGTGTATAGGGGAAAATGTGGTTTTCAATGAGAAAAACACCCATGTTTTTATGCTCCTGTTCAAGACTTTCCATCAGTAATGGAAGATTAGCATGTCATTCAGGAGAACATATCTGGACTGATACATGTGCCTATAAATGCACTCATTAAGTGTTACCAACTGGCCATAGTATTGAAGTTGGTCGATCGGCCATGGAACGACCTCCAGAATTCCTTCTCTCTCGTAGTGCTGTAAGAGTTTTTCCAGGTCAGGACCACAGCTTGTGTTGTAGATCACTACATGTTGCACACCTAGAAGCTTGTACATCTCCATGGTTTGGGCAAACTGCAGGACATTATTGTAGGCTCTAAAAAAGCTGGAGATACAGACAGTGAACTTAAACGGTTCATTCTCCACTTTGTTATGTATCTTCAGAAAATACTCCTGGTCAGGGTCTAAGGTCTTTGGGGCAGGTAAAATGGCTACTTGTGTTGCATATTGTGTTTGTTCCCCCCGGCACAAAACATCTGAAGTCCCAAATGGGAAGCCAAAGTGATCTCTGTGTATCTCCACTTCTGCATCAGTAGTCTGGCAGCTTTGGGAGTGTCCAGACTGTCTCTTCTGATTATGCTGATCACTCGAATGGCCTTATCAAACCTGGGATCGATAAATGCAGACACCATGAAATACTTTGAGTCTTTAATGGGAGTTATTGAATTTTCCAAGTCTATTCTTTGGATCTTTTCAAAGCCATGGAACATGGACATCACAGTCTGCACAACCTTTGATATATGTAGATTCAGGCAAAGAATCACAAAACAAACAACACAAAGAAAAACAAACTTCCTATTTTGTCCTCTCATCTTCAGTCACAGGTGTGCTTGATACCTGTAAATTGAAACACAGCAATGGTATAGTTATTACATGTATTTTAAAGAGTCGCATACATATGGGGGAGAACAGAAACAATTTAAACAGCCAATCACTAATTTGAATGCTGCTTGAATAAAGTACCCACTTTCTGTTTTGCATGTTTGCTTTCAAAATTAAAAACAAAAAACATTTTTTCTGATTGTGTCCATTAAATAGATCAAACACAGGCACAGATTGTACAAAGTAACTGTCACAATGGGACCCTGTCTGAGCCGTTGAACGGATGTGCGAGCGTAGACGTCCATAACGAACAAGGTAAGGTTTTATTTACAATTTAACAAGCAACAAACAGAAAATAAGCTCCTTGCCCTAGACTTAGACTGAGAGAGAGACAGGATACAAAAGGAGGGAAGGTGATGATATGTTCCCACGTCTGACACAGTGAAGAGACAGAACGTATATACATGACATAGGGAAACAGACAAGGAACAGGTGGGGCGTGGGAATGGAGTCAGGTAGAAGGTCCGATGGCGACCCCAAGTGGGCATAACCGGGAATTGTCATTAATGTTCTAGAGCAGTGGTCCCCAGAACCCCGGGCCGCGGACCGGTTGGATAAAACACATTTTTAACATTTTTTAACAATTAACACTTTTTTCTTTTTCTTGTTTAAACCAAATAGTGCAAATAAATGTTTCTCCGTAGACCCTTTTATGTTTCTTCCACTATTCAAACAACTAAATTGCACATATGAAAACAACAGAATGCACTGAAAAAATGGATTTTAATTCTTTCAACAACAGGCTTATTATTGTTTCACTCATTTATTCAGTAACTACTGTAAATCATTCTAAACATTTTAAACAATGTTGATATAAAAGTGAAGAAGTGAACCCTGAAGCAGTTTAAGGTTTGTGTAGCTTTATGCAGTGCATTTTTATCCATATGAGGCAAACACACATTTATTGTTGAACTTGATGCAGCAAAACTTACATTAAATGTTAAGTCTTAATTTTCATACTGCAGCACAGTCCACCAGGTGATTTTCTGCTCTTAACACAACCAAAGTTTCTTTCTAGAATTCTGTAAAATATGCTTTTCCTCATAAAACAGAAAAAACAAACTGTAGAAACAAGTCCCAGGGATGTATAATCTAGATGTTATTGTATTTTACAGGAATGGATTGGTTTCTGTTCACACAGGAGCCCGTCTTTCTCCAGTGGTCTATTTCCTCATAGTCTAATTCCTGGTTATTTTTTGGTTCACATTCACACTCAATTAATTACCATTATATTAACAAGTAAAAGTTAAAGGGGTAGAAGGATGTGGTGGAATCTCGTTAATTCTGCTTTGATTCAGTTCAACGAAATGTTTTCTGAAATGCGATAGGTCTTACCATATCATTCTGCCAAGACAAATAGACCTTTTTGGCAAAAAGTGAGACATTGAAATGTTTTAGGTATAAATTACATCACAACACATAAGATCTACTGCTAAAATGGGTTGGCTGGTAGCGTAGTAGGGCGTTCACCCTGCGATCAGGAAGTTATGGCTTCAATTCCCAAGACTAGGCTCCTCTGAGGAACCCTGAGCAAAGTACCATCCCCACACACTGCTCGCCGGGCGCTGTGTTCCTGGCTGCCCCATGTTTCACTTGGTCAATGGGTTAAATGCAGAGGTTGAATTTCGTGCTGTTCACACTGTGTGCTGTGGTGTGTTCACATATATCAGAATAGTCACTTACACTAAAATGTTCAGAACGCGGGTTCATCTTGGTGTGAACTCTAACTCCTCTAGGAGCATTCTGAGAGTAACTGCGTGGCTTACCGGCTTCTCCGTGTCTCTCATGTTTAAATTCTTCCACCACGCTACATAGTAGGCACAGTTCACGATTCATTCTGACCTCCACCGTGACAGAATGTCAGTGTCCTGGGCCCTAGAGAAGAAGAAACAGCTGTGTGAGATGGCCCAGCAAATGTTTTTTCTAACTAACCTCAACCTATTATTTGAGTTTCAGGCACAGTGCTATCCCACCGATCACAGTCGCATTGCCCTGCTCACTTCCCTCCTTACCGGACAGGCAGCGGAATGGGCTCCGGTGGTCATCCGCTCGGATAGTGAGACTGCCCACATCTACACGGAGTTCGCCAAACAGCTCAAGATCGGCTTCCAGAATCCTGAGAGCAAGGTGGTGGATTCCCGTCTTTACCAGCTTCGCCAAGGGCATCGCCTGGTTAGCCAATACACGGCCGATTTTCACTTGCTGACAGTGCAGACGGCATGGAGTAACGTGCCGTTACGGACCGCCTACTATGAGGGACTGTCCACCAAGCTCAAGCACAAACTGGCGGCCCGTGAACTACCAGTGACGCTCGAGGGGTTCATTCAAATGTGCCTGAGGGTTGACCTTCACCTCGCGCCCCGAAGCTCCGTTCACAATCACGTCCTACGGAACCCACTTTCTACTTGCCTACCACCCGTCTCAGAGGCCCATTCCAGTGGAGCCGGGGAACCCATGCAGTTAGGGTGCACTTCCCTGTCGGATGACGGAGAAGGAGTGGCGGTTCTGCGAAGATCTCTGTGCCTGCTGCACCTCCTCCGATCACCATCTTGCCATCTGCCCTCTCCGGACGGGAAACGGGTCGACCAAGTGAAAAGGGGGAGGAATTCACTTGGTCTGCTGGTTCACGCCTCCTACCAGCTATCCGTTTCACGGCTCATTGTTCAGGTGAGTCTCCAATTGGGTCAAAAACTGATCAGAACCTCCACTTTCGTTGATTCGGGGGCGGCTGGCAACTTCATTGATCGTGTTTATGCAACCTAGATGGGACTCGACACAGAGGTGTTATCCCTGCCGGTCCAAATAACAGCTGTTGACGGTCATCCCCTTTCCACCAGCCCTATCCACACCATCACCAAGCCCATCACCATGTCCATCGATACCCACACCGAGTCAATTCAATTCTGCGTCACTCACCTCGCCTCACCTCATCTCCTCCTTGGGCTGCCCTGGCTGGTTCACCACAATCCCATCATCTCCTGGTCATGCCAAAAAGGGTATAATCTTGTCAACGTCAGTGAGCTAGAAAATGTGCAGCATCCTTAACGTGCCCATACCCGGCCGAGTGGGAGGGCCACAGCAGAGGCGCGGAAGCCCCGGGTGCAGGCCCGGGTGGAGCTGCCGTGGGTACAGATCTTGGTGGTAGTAGCAAATATTCAAACGAGAGCTGTAAAGGCTGAAGTGGAGAAGGGTTCCATGTGAACAGCAGTTGAACATTAGTCAGTCGGTCCTAAGGGATGGGCGAACAACGTTCAGAAGGGTGAGGCGATGGCCTCCGTCGCCCCCGGCCGATCGAAAGGGAGTCGGGTTCAGATCCCCAAACCAGGAGTGGCGGAGATAGGCGCCGCGAGGCGTCCAGTGCAGTAACGCAAAAGATCCCGGAGAGGCCCCAGGAAGAGTTCTTTTTTCTTTGTGAAGGGCAGGGCGCCCTGGAATGGGTTCACCCCGAAATAGGGGCCCAAGCCCAGGAAAGCGCCAGCGGCAAGTCAGAGCCATAACTTTGGGATAAGGATTGGCTCTAAGGGCTGGGTCTGGGCCCGAGCCACGGCTGGGGGAGCGGCTGTCCCGTTCGCCCACCGTTCCGCCTCCTGTCCGAAAGCGCGGCCTGCGGCGCCTTCCCCGAGCCCGTCGGCCTCTGTTCCCACCGCTCTCGGGCAGGGGTGCGGTGGGGGCACGGGCGGGGGGGGGCGCCTCTACGTGCCGCGCCAGAAGATTGTGGACGTGCGCCGGCCCCTTCTCGCGGATCTCCCCGGCTACAGTCAGTGTCAGGACCCTCGTTCGTCCCCTCTCTCAGGGCACCAGGCAGCTGGTTCCCAATCATAATTTTATGAAGCTGCGAGAATACTTCTGTGTGCAAAGTTAACAAAAATAACTTTATTCAACGATTTATCTATGGGAGGAACAGAAAGCTCCAAAATATCTTCATTTGTAGATAATAATGACAGAATTAAAATTTTTGGGTGAACTAAACTTTTAAGCAGCAGTGAGCCTCACAAATACTTAAAATTGATTGGCTTAAAATGGCTTGAACTTCATTAAAACGGTTTGCACTGATATATTGTGCTAACTACACTTTGTCCATTTTGTGCTTTTGTTCCTTTGTTAATTGGTCTTTGAGATAAGCTAGCTGTGAAAAGTGTCACAAACATCCTGAAAAAAATAAAACCAAAGTTTCTCTGAGATTATGTGCTATGTAATCTTGATAAAATATATTTCTTAAAATAAAAGTATCGAAAAAAGTATCACTCGGAACCGGTATCAAATTCAGGGTATCGGTATCGGTATCGGTATCGAAAATTTTGGAACGATACCCAGCCCTAATCCCGCATCCACCTTTACTCACTAACTAAGGAGGAGCAGCGGGCGATGGACGACTACTTCGCTGAGGGGCTTCGCCATGGGACCACCCGCCCCTCTAAATCGCCCACGACTATCGAGGGCTGAATGACATCACTATAAAAAAATCGTCATCCGGTTCCACTCATAAATACCACCCTGGACTCTCTCTCTGGTGCCAAAATCTTCACCAAGCTGGACCTTCGGAGCGCGTACAACCTCATTGGAAGACGAGGCCTTGGAAGACGTAGAAGACGGCTTTCATAACCCCCACCGGCCACTATGAGACACTCGTCGTGCCATTTGGTTTGTGTAACAGCCCATCTGTATTCCAGCAGTACATTTCTGAAATCCTTCGTGACATGTTGGGTAGGTGGGTGTTTGCCTATCTGGATGACATATTCATTTATTCCAACACCTTAGATGACCACACCCAGCATGTCAGAGCAGTATTAAAGAGGTTGCTGGGCCAGCAAGCTGGCACTCCACTACCTTCCTTGGTTTAGTCATCTCCTCCCAGGGGTAGCCATGGATCCCCAGAAGCTGGAGGCTGTGCGATCGTAGCCCCTACCCACATCGCTTAAACAGCTGCAACATTTTCTGGGGTTCACCAACTTCTATCGGCGATTCATCCAGGGCTTCAGTTCGGTTGCGGCACTGCTCTCACCAAACCCAAGACCGGACCTTTCAGCCTCACACCTGAAGCCATCTCCGCCTTCCAGCACCTTTGTCACCTCTTCACTACTGCTTCAGTTCTCACTCATCCGGATCAAAACAAACCATACGTTGTCGAAGTGGACGCTGCCGATATGGGTGTAGGAGCCTTCCTCTCGCAGCAAGGTCCAGATAGGAAGCAACACCCCTGTTGCTTCTTCTCCAGGAAATTCAATCCCACACAGCAACAGTACACGGTAGGGGACCGTGAGTTGCTTGCCATCAAGTGGGCCCTGGAGGAATGGCATCATTGGCTCCAGGGTGGCAGTGACCCATTCATCCATCAAGCCAAGATTTACAACCCCAGGCAGGCGTGGTGGGCACCGTTCTTCGAACAGTTCCACTTCAAGATCTCATACTGCCCGGGGTCCAAAAACACCAAGGCTGACGCACTCTCATGCCAGGTCCAGGCTGAGAGTCCCTGTGCAGATCCCACGCCTGTCCTGCCTCCAGATATTATCATCATTCCTCTCTGGTGGGGGTTAGAAGAGCGCCGTGAACAGGCCTTGGAGGCTCCTCCCCCAAGACTCCACCAGGGACTTATGTACGCCAGGAGACGCTGCAATGTGCCCATTCATCTGCAGTTGCTGGTCACCACCGGCCTCAGCCCCTTTGAAGTATGGCATGGGTTCCAGCCACCCATGTTCGAACACCAGAAGCCTGAGGTGTTGGTCTGCTGGTGCCGCACGCACCACCATCACCAGAGCCAACACCCGGTACACCATCCAGCATTGTCGGCGGCACCCTCCTGGACGATTGTTCTACGTAGGTGACAAAGTCTACCTTTCATCACGCCACATCAACCTGCAAACGGAGTCCAAGAAACTCTCACCACAGTTCCTGGGGCCCTACAAGATCACTCACTGGATCAATCCTGTCACCTACAGGCTCCTGCTGCCTGCCCACATGCGGATCCATCCCATGTTCCATATTTCATTACTTAAACCTGTCATTTTCTCTCCTCTGTCAACCCAGCTCCTCCTCCTCCCAGAATCATTGACGGTGCTCCTGCCTACACGGTTCGGTGGATCTTGGACTCACGACGTCTTGACCGTGGCACCCAGTATGTAGTTGACTGGGAAGTCTAAGGTCCGGAAGAGCGGTCCTGGATTCCCGGCCTCTTTGTCCTGGACTAGATCCTCATCCAGGACTACCATCGTCGGGTGTCCTCCCTTCCTGGTCCATCTGGTGCCGGTCTTGGGGGGTGGGGGGGGGGGTACTGTCACACACACCTGATCACGTAACGTCACTAGGTACCCGAGAGGGCTCGCATCAGGTATATAAACAGGAAGTAAGTGTCATTCTGCACACTGACATTGAAGTTACATGCTTCATGTCTGCGTGTGTCATTATCGCGACTCCTTATCATCTCTCCGGTACCGTGAGTACTCTGACTTTTCGGAGTCCCTTTATATACCTGTCTGTGTGCGTGTTCAGAACACGGGTTCATCTTGGTGTGAACTCTAACTCCTCTAGGAGCATTCTGAGAGTAACTGCGTGGCTTACCAGCTTCTCTGTGTCTCTCATGTTTAAGCTCTTCCACCACGCTACATAATGGGCACAGTTCACGATTCATTCTGACCTCCACCGTGACAGCTGTAGCCTAAAGTCAAGATCTTTATAGAGTTTAATAAAATGATCACACATCTGTACAGTTTTAATAATGGTGGACACAGAGTTTAGTAGAAGCAGAAGATCCAATATTGTTTGAAAATGTTCTAATAACTCATAAACACAGAGAAGATTTAGATGCAGTTGAATTTCATTGGGAGTTTTAATTTCTGTGTACAGAAATGTTCATTACTGTACCCTTCAGTCATTGAAACATCCAAAGCAGTACATATAAAATAACAGAATACATGTTAACCTTTTAAATAACAGACATATTAGCATTACATGTGATTAACTTATTAAACTTCAGACTTATTATTCAGCAACTACTATTAATTATTCTGGTAACTATGTAATTATAAGAGTTTGTGTGACATTAAGCTGTGCATTATATAAATAAACACACATTTATTGCATTTAATGTAGCAAAACAAACACATTTGAGAAAGGTTAAGTCTTTCTGTGCAAAGTGTCATTCAAGTCTCACCGGGCAACAAAATTGATTCTGCCATTTGTTCTTCAATCTAGGAATCCAGAAATGTTTAAGACAAGAGTGGTGAACTGTGGTCCTGGAGAGCTGTTGTCCTGCATAATCCAGCAATTTCTCCTCATAGAAGAAATCAATAAACTCTTCTGGATTCTGGCTCCCTGAGACTGTAGTTCACCACCATTAGTTTCTACTTAATTTAGATTAAGTTTCTACTTAATCTAAACATAAACCTTAGCCAACATCAAAGTAAAATATGACTATAATGTACAGCACTGTGCAAAAGTCTTGTGCCACCCCTCATTTCTTTATATTTCACTATATTTATATTTCACTTTATATGAATCTTGTTGGTGCAGAAATTCTATTTTATGCCTGTCAAACTGTCTTGTCTTTGACATTTTGAGTAGATTAAAGTCAAATAAATGGAAACCAATGTTTTATTTTGACAGGCTGAAAAGTGCCTAAAGATACAAGGTACCTTAAATAAAGGCATTCCAACCACTCAGCATTCAGCACCACCAGTATACTGACCACCAACTGATCGTCTGGAGTCACCTGCTCCTTTTTCTTCACTGGTTCAGGCCTTAAGTTAGATATGCTTTGTTATGCTTGAAAGATTCACATGTACACCACTGTATCACTTAACAAACAAAAACATTCCTCCGAAGCTGGTCAGGTTCAGGGACTGGACTGAAAATGAGAGCATGTGAAAACATTTCACAAAGCCTGGAGAACTGTTCTTCAAGACTACATTTAAACATACGGAAATTTTCTCTTTTGAAGCAAAATATGAATAATATGGCGCGGCTCAGGGTTTTGCTCAGTGCTGTTTTTAGATTGTAAGTGGAAGACATGAAAACAGAAATCTGTGTGCAAAATAATAATATCTCATTCAAATCAATTGCACTTACAAATTTTTTGGTGGTTAGCCCTATAGCAGTGTTTTCCAACCCTGATACTGGAGGCTCCCTGCTCTGCACAATTTAGATTTTTTTCCCTTGCTTATAGTACATCTGATCTTAGCTTTTCCTGGGTTGAAGTAAACATGTAAGAGCAAGGAAAACTCTATAAAGGGCTAGGGTCCTCCAGGACTGAGGCAGGGAACCACAAGTCTGTTGATTTACTCTAGCAATATTAGTAGTTAGTGTCTTTAAAATGTTTTTCTAGTGTTTTTCTGACCACAAAGGCCTTTAATTGAGATTAGAAGCAGTAATCAGAAAGTTTGTCCAGCTTTTCTACCAGTTCTTTTACACATGTCTGAAGGCAGTCTGACCCTGAAATGTTGCTGTCCCTATGTCTGGCTGTGTGGGAAGGCTGGTTTAATTACTCTAAGCTGTGATTATATTAATCACATTGGATAATACGTGGGTAATAATAAGACACTCAGGACACTGGGACACTCAGACCCACTGAACATGCAATCAGTATGTGCAAAGCTAGAAATGCATGCTGGTGTCTGTTGCAAATATATGGTGAGAGTGTGGAATGTAATCAAGTCTGGATCATGACCTAGAAAAATGTGTAGGCTAAATGTGTGGAATGTCAGCATCAAGACAAGGTAAATCCACCAGACTCTGTGTGTTCTACGGTCAGGTCAAATGCCACCAAATGCTTTACCTAAAAGATATTCATCAAAGACAATGGGATAATCACTTACACCAGGTGAGAGTTTACAGAATGAAAGGGTAAAGTTCACTCACTGTACTCCTGCAAAACAGCCATTGCACATGAATTCAAACGCCAGTTCCTAGTAGGAAAACTGTATGCACTGTTCACACAATGAAGGAATGGGTCAGGAAAAAACTTTTCTTGATCAGCTAAGACATGCTTACAGTCCAGTTTTTGTTCCTTCAGTTTAGCATGGGAGCTACGAGACTAACATTGCTAACAAATGCTAGAAGTTATCTGTCACACAAAATGTTTTTGTTAAAGAACATCACAAAAAATACTCTCAACCTTTAAGGTCATTACAGTGATTGCAGCGTTCCATTACAAAATTTTATTAGATTTATAGCTCACAGTTGTCATACTAAACCATATCCACAAGCATTTGGCCCCCCCTAATGAAGACTCATTTTAAGTGAGCTGAGAGAACATTTAAGGGGTGTATTTATAGATTGTAAGTTTTTGTTTTGTTAGCTACAGTAGCATTGTAGCTCCAATGCTAAATTTAAAACCAAATGATATCCACTACACATGTCTTGGCTGATCAGCTACATCTCGGGAAAACTGTGCAAGTTCCTTTTCACTTAACCGTTCCTTTAACCCTTAGAAGTCGCAGTTATTGCTGGTGCTTACAAAAGCATGGTGTAATTTGATATTAGTTGTCTTTTATTGATAACTCAACAAAACATGCAGAGAATCACTGTAGATTTAAAGTGCAGATTTCTGTTTGATGAAATGTTATGGTTGTGTACACCTGCCATGTTTTTACATGGAAACTAATGAAAACAAAAGTGCATCCTCAGACATATCAGTATCGAATGGGATTTTTCTGTTTAATCCAGTGATTAAAAGTCATTCAGGACTGATTTGATGTGAAAAGGTATGTTGTAGAGAAACTTACTGACTCAGATTTCTTTACAGTGATGGTAATGTCTACAACACAAAAACAGCCATTTTCTTTACTATCATCTGGCTTTCAAGCCAACACTTCTTAAAAGGAAAACATGTATAGATACTGCTTTTCATTAAAGCACCCTTTATGTAAGTTTTCAGATTTTATAAATATTTTTAGGTAAAAACCTAACCACATAACTCTCACTAAACAGACATCAGGCATCTGGTAATGTACTTTATGTCAGTTTTTAGAGGCAATAAATACTTCTGATGTTTGGTTTCCATCACCACCGCTGTGAACAATTCTGACTTGATGCATTTCTCTAGAACGGTGCATTACACACCAAAGCACTCTGAATATTTACAATTATATTACATCTGCTTACTGAATTATACATAGATTTTGGAAAGTTGCTGGAATTGCCCCTTAAGTAAATAACAGTGTAATTAAATGTAATTACATTTAAATGGTATTGCAAAACAAAAGTAATAACACACAACTTGTAAGGGTTAACACCAGGTGTGAAAAGGATCCTAGACCATTCAGGTAAGTAAAGTCCTTTATGCAGCCAGTATGGCACAAGGTTCACGGGTGTCCAACGGTGTTGAGCTGTGCTTTAGTGAAAACCATTACCATTAAGACAGTTAATGTGACAAAAACAATTAACATGTTACAGGGAGAAATAAGGGACAATTAACATGGTGCGTTCTTGAGATGTTACCTTAGAGTTCATGCCCTCATGCTGAGCCATATTCTTAACCCGTTCTTAAACTGAGCTGTGAGGGCAATCCAAAGTCACTGTCATTCTCACTGACTCACTGTCCTCTGCTCCTCTCCTCTCATAAGGATGTCATGTTGATTGTATCTTTATTCTCCAAGCGGTCCAGGCGGTCTACAGCAACAGTTTCAAAGGCTCTCCTCATAATAGGGTGCTCCTCCAGAACTTCATTAAAACTGTCCACACTAAGAGAATACAGTCTGCAGTAGGTGTCCGCTCTCACGCTAGCAGTACGACGGCCACGAGTCAGCAAGCAAATCTCTGAAAAGGTAAATAGGTAAATGAACCTCATTTACACTCATTTACACATTTGAACCTCATTCAGTCTCATTTACACTTTGTCATGTTGAATGCACCAATAGAAATGGTCCAAATGTACACAAAAATAGAGTTTTTCCTGGCTATATATATTAAATACTGAAATATTTTTCCTTGAAAACTAGTATTTTTTTAAAATTAATTGTCTTCAGTTAATATGAGCATCTGGATTCATCTAGATTCAAGTTCGTTTGTCCTGCATATTCTCCTGGTATTAAATGGATTGTTGCCATCACTACTTATCAGGAAAGAATAATGGAGAAGACTCAGAAATGTTGGTGGCATTATATAATGGACAAATAAATCAACGAACCAAACCACCTGTACTCACCCCCAAAGTAGCAGCCATCGCTGAGTTTCTTCTCTGTCTTTTCACGGGTGATAACGGTGACACAGCCATGCTGGATGAAATACATCTTCCGGCCCAGGGTGCCCTCGCGAATAATAATGTCACTTGGTAGGAAGACCTCGAAGCGTAGCTTGGTCAGGAGCACAGTCACAAAGTGTGGATCAGCGTTGCCAAAAAGGGGCATGTTTGCTACCAGTCCACGACAGTTGTAGCTCACTATATCCTAGCAGAAAACATGTAAATTGGAGTTATGTGCTTACAAAGCTAACATTAGAATAAATACAGACTAACAAACAATACATTGCAATTTGCGGTGTGTACGGCTAAGTTTAACCATTTGTAAAATTTTAGGATCTTCAGTAACCACAACCACAGATAATCAACTATTAAATTAAACCAGGAGGATGGAACTGAACACAATAGTTGGAGTGAAACACGAAGCCAGGTGCCAAACTGTTCTTCAGACTTTATTATTTTAACCAGCAAATTAATATGTAGCTATGTTTTTTTTTTATTTAATGTAATATTCTATAATTGTAATATTCTAAAATGGTAATTGCTTACTAGTTTTTAACAATTTTGCATGCCCAAACCTATTGCACAGTAATAAAACATAATTCTTCGCAAACTAAGAAATGGAGATATTGAGAGAACACCTCTTTGAGTGGGTCGCTGAGCTCTCCTAATATGTTTTCCTCATCAAACATCTTCCCCTGGAAACGGTGCTCATAATAGTCATGGATTCTCTGCCTCATGTCAGCAGGCAGCTTATGGAAGGACATGTATTGCTCCACTTGCTTGTACTGTAACACACACAACATCCAAGCAAACCATTCAGTACAAAGGGTTACAAAAATGAAAAGTGCCATGTTATCAGTGTGGAAATGTATTTTACAGTAGCATTTTATGTGACCTGTATGTGATTCTGTATGTCACCCAGTATACATATACTAGGCGTTTTTGTTTGTTTGATTGTTTTAAACAGTTACAGCACAGAAATGGTTTTTGTGTGATATTAAAGCCACTGTTCCATGCAGAAGGTTTTGTTCAAATGACATTTTGTTGATTTTGTAAGTAAAATAAGTATGAATGCTATACAGAGAACACAATTATGCACAATACAATACACAGTTACTGTTTACCATAACAAATAAAACATAAAATGTGATAAAAATGTGCAAAAGTCATTTTTATCAATATTGAAACTATAAAATATCATATTTAAATGTATTCTCTGAAGAATAACTTGGTGCACTTTCAGCCCACCTACCATCAGACTACAACTTTCAGGACAGTGAGGGAGTAGTCAGAGGACGCCAGTGCAGCCCTGCAAGACTACATGGAGACCAAGGACTGGGAGGCCCTGTATGAGCCAAATGGTGAGGACATTGACAACCTCACAGACTGTGTCACTGAGTACGTCAGCTTCGGTGTGGAAGACACTGTACCAGTGAAATCCATACGCTGCTTCCCCAACAACAAGTCATGGGTCACCAAAGACATCAAAGCCCCCCTGAATGAGAACAAGAAAGCATTTAGGTCAGGTGACAAGGAGGGAGCCAAGAAAGCACAGAGGCGCTTGTCTGTGAGGTTAAAGGAGGGAAAGGAAAGCTGGAACAAGAGCTGCAACAGAATAACAGCAGGTATGTGTGAAGGGGCATAGAGAACGTCACCAGCTTCAAGACCAGCAGCCTTGGGACTGATGGGGATGAGGAGAGGGCCAATCGGTTTAATCTGTCCTTTAATAGATTTGACAGGATTTTTTTCAGCATCTCCAGTTCCAGCACTACCCTCATTGCACACAGTGCACCTGTTCCCTCCATCAGTGTCAAGCCAAACTGCAGCTCTCCTCCCTTCCTCTCTCCTTCTCCCTCTCCCACTATTGTAGCAACCAGAGCCTCCTCCTCCTCTCCTCCCGCCACTGTTGACTTTGAAACCCATAAACCATCCTTTACCACCACCGAGGACCAAGTGAGGAGAGAACCACATTACCAAGAATGCTATGGAAAACATTGTGTCTGGTTCCTGTACCAAAGACAGTGTCACATTGGACTACAGGCCAGTTGCGCTGACCTTACACAGTATAAAGGCGTTTGACAGACTGGTCCTGGACACTCTCCACACCCTGGTGAGGCAAGCACAAGATTCCGTCCAGGCCTACAGTCATCTTGACAAGCCAAGTGCATCCCTGAGGATTATATTCTTCGACTTCTCCAGTGCCTTCAACACCATTCAGTCAGCCTGGCTGGAGAGCAAACTGTCTGCTATGCATGTTCATGCTCCCCTAGTTGCATGGACTTTGGTTTACCTGACTGATTACCTGACTGGCCACTGTACGTGTGACTACAGGGATGTAAGTCTGACATGGTGTTGTGTAGTACTGGAGCACCTCAGGGAACTGTTCTGTCACCTGCCATCTGCAGAAATTCTCAGATGACTCTGCAATAGTTGGATGTATCGAGGGTGGGGATGACTCAGAATACAGAACGGCTGTGGGCAGTTTTGTGGACTGGTGTGAGTTGAATCAGCTGAAGCTCAACATCCAAAAGACCAAAGAACTGGTGGTGGACTTGCGAAGATCACAATCTCCTATCACTCCCCTGTGCATTAGAGGGGTGCATGTGTGTGTTTAAGAATACATATATCTGGGTGCACACGTTGACACAGTAAGCTGGACTGGTCTCTCTGGCCACTTACATGAGGGGTAAAAGTAGGCTGTACTTCCTACATAGACTCTGATCTTTTAGAGATCTTTTAGAGTCTCCGATATGTTTTATGAGTCTGTTGTGGGCAGTGCCTTTTTCTATGCTGTGGTGTGCTGGTGGGGGTGGGGGGGGGCATGATGAGACTTAACAAACTAATCAGTTTGTTGGCTCTGTGGTGGGTGAGGATCTGGGCAGCATGGAAACTATGGCTGAATAGAGAACATTGTCCAGACTTCAGTCCATCAATGTCCATCAATGAAGGAACTATGAAGTACTTTTAGCCACAGACTGACCAGCTTAAAGTGCTCCACTCAACGCCACAGAAAATCCCCCCTTTCCACCGCCATCAGACCCTACAACTCATCCCTCAGTCACACACCAACACAATAATCTGTGCAATAGCCTATAGCCTGCAGATTATTGCATTATTTTTGCCTGCATTATTTTTGCTATGATGTGCAACAGTCTACTTATGTGCAATAGTGTGCAATGTTCTCACCAGGTGCTAAACATTGTTTTGTGCAATATCATATGTTGTCCTCTAAATGGTGCTAAATCACTTAATTACTTGCAATATCTCATGTGCAATATTACTACTTGTTCAATGTTTTAATTACTTAATATCACTTAATAGTACTTAATTACTACTGATTTTCCAATAGTGCAATAACTTAATTCCAAGCTACCATTTGTGTCAATAGTTTTTCCACTTGGCTGTGTTACTTACTTATAGATTGATATTATACCAACCGTTACTGTATGTATCATAGTCTATTCATATTGTGGTGTTTTTCTTCCTACAGATTTTTATTTTGATTTTGATTTTATTTATTTCATTGTTCTTGTGTCTCTGTGTATTGTGTCCCTCTGTTCTTTGTGTGTTGTGGCAATCACCACATAAGCAATTTCCTCTGTTTCTGATTTATTTCTACTTTTTTATTTTCACATTCAATACAACTGCCATGCAGATAAAACTTTACATTCAGAAGATACCTTTTCCTGGTACTGGCGATGAGAGGCATCCAGTGACTGGACAAGGGTGGTGGCATGGCCCAGAAACATGGCATAACAGGTGGCACCTATAATCATGCTGATCATGGTGAGCCATACGTCGGTCAGTCTCTCAGGAGCCTGGGCACCGTACCCAATACACAGCATATGGCTCATGGCCATAAAGAGAGCATAGGAGTACTGCACCTCCCAGGTGGAATTCTGACAAAGAAACGAATTAAATTCAAGGTATTTAAAAAAAAAAAAATCAAATGAGAACGGAAATAAAAAATATAGGAAGTTTATAACAAAGTTCATCCCCAACACATTTTGCCTCCTTACCACCATGTTGTTTTTGGAGACCCAGCAGTTTGAGGGAAACTCCTGTAGCATGGGCACCATGAACTGAAGGCAGCCGTCCCAGTGACACAGCAGAAGCATCATTCCAATCAGGTTCACTATCCGGACAACTGCGCTCGCCAGGTCATATGTCATGTGGCAGATCTGAGAGAGAAGAATCAGAGAATGGGTTTTTCTTTGAAGCTGGATGTCCGATTCTAGTCGTGTATATACATTATTCTGCAGAGTTTAGTTCACCCTCAGACTACCACTCCTGTTTACTGTTAAAATAATAAAGCATATTAGCTGGATTTGATTAATGTATATTTGCAGATGTTTGAACAGTTTGAACAACACACAAGTAATATGGTAGCAGAATGCTCAACTAATTTATGCTTCACTGAAAAATTGCCAAATAATCACATCCATTAGTTTCCCAGAGTAACTCTACTGTGAGGTAACCTCTACTGCTATCACTGCCATCATCTGTCCAGAGGCCCTGAGTTACACCTTCCCTGCTCTTAATACACCTGCTTATACTCTTCTGTTCATCTACAAATCTTGCTGAGTTATAGTGACAGTTTGAGCAGGTAAAAGACAAAAATATGCAAGGCATGGATCTCTAAGAATCAATATTGAGAAACAGTGGATTAGATAATTGTATGTGGTCTCCATAATGGTTCCCAATTTCAGTTCTTGATCAATCCCTGTATTGCATTGTGTTGCATTTTCTCTGGTCTTATACACCTGAGCCACACCATTAGCAAACTAACCACTTTCTGAGCAAAACTAGGCTAGCAAAAAAATAAAGCCTGGCTGTGCTTCAGAGGCCATGGATGGAGCTGCAAGAATTAACTGGAGCACACCCATCTCTGCAGAATTTAGCTTTTTACTTCTCCTCAACATGCATGACCCTTATGAACTAATCCATTTTATTAATAAGCCCTCTCCAGCTAGGCAAATGCTGTAATCATTTAATCTGCATAGAAAGAAAGCTGCCAATCTGTGCTGTACATTCTCTACTCCCTCTTTCACTTATTAGATATTACTTTAATCCTCATTGCCCTCATCTCTCACCTCTTCCCATTGGTGTATGTAGCGAATGAGTCTGGACAGCCGGAGTAATCTGAGCAGGCTGAGGATTTTGGTAAAGCGGACTATCCGCAAAGCCCTGGCAGTGCGGTAAACTTCTGCCGACTCAACCCGAGACTCCAGGTCCACCGCCAGGAAAATATAGTCCACTGGAATGGAAGAGATGAAATCCACAAGGAACCAGCCCTGCAGGTATCGTTGGCGAATAACCTGAGGGTCCAGGATGATATTATCATCCTCCAGTATGCCTGTACGAAAGTTTAAGACCAGGTCAACCAAGAAAAGAGTGTCTGATGCCATGTTGAAGATCATCCATGGCAGTGTGTTCTGATCCTCAAAGAAGGTGATGCCCCATGGTAGGATGACAAGGTTGCCCATCATCAGAAAGAGCATTACCAGATCCCAGTAGAACCTGAAGTTTGAATAAAAAGAGAACATTTAAGAGAAATTTAAAAAACAAAACAAAAAAACAAACACTACTTTTCAAATGTTGTCATATTGATAATTTGCTGTTTTTTTTATTCAGCATTCACTTTCATATTGTAGACTTTAAAACTACAAGCTAGACACCAACAATGCATAATGTGTTTTTTAATCAGTGGAGTGTTTTAGGAACAGCAACCAGCGACCAACACTGTCCTGTGTCCAGAAACTGACCATTGATGTATGACTAAAGGATCACCAACAGAGATTAACTATCATCATTAACATTAAATCTGCAAGGTTGACCAATCAACGTGTCTAACAGAATGAACAGCAAGTAAAAACTCCAGTAACACTGCTGTGTGTGATACACAGACAATCACACACTAACATTGCCACTATCATGTCAGTGTTACTGCCTGAGCTGAGAAAGATTCACCACCCAAATAATACTTGCATCATTGGAGGCTCTGTGGAGGTCATTGAAGAATGGGGCAAATAAAAACTGCAGAGAGACGGACTATAGTCTGTATTTGTAAACTGCTGAAAAACTGGACAATGAGTGTTAAAACAACAAAGCCTAATAAACCTAATAAACTGCCTTGATGAGTTATCTTCCTTGAGATTTGATAGACCTGTTTGTAGTGTGTAGACCTGTTAAATAGTATAGCATTGCATGTGTACGGCATAAAGAGTGGATCAGAGGGAAAGCACACTCACACAAAACAATGTTCACAAGATTTCGGATCCTTTGAGATAATAGGACAGGTCTGACAGGTAATACAACCACTTCAACTGATTCAGAATGTCAATGATTCAAAATTCTCACACATTTACTAAGGAACAATTTTACATTAAGTTTTCAACACTTCCTTTCAAGGCCAATAATGGACTTGAACCCCAATACATATCTCTTGTCACTTCTTGTCCTCTTAGTGCTTCAAGCACAGCTCATCTCTGTTTTCAGCCTCTGTTACTCAAAAGTAGAGGAAGGCATGTGTCAAGACTCTTTTCAAGAATGAACTCCCAGTTATGATCAGATCTGTGGACTCCCTCGCTGTCTTCAAGCGCCATCTGAAGACCCTCCTCTTCAAGGAGCAGATTGGTGACAACCTATGCCTCTTGTTTCTGCTTATTTGTTTCTTCTTCCCTATTTTCACTTAAAAAAATGTACTCTTATCTCCATGCCTTCCTTACTTTTGCCTTAACCTCAGACTCTGTCAGGAGTTGTTGAGGTGTACTTAGCTAGCAGTAGCTTGGTTGAATAGTGGATGTTGATTTAAGTTTAGCTTTACAGGTTTAAAGGACAGAGTGGACTACTTGAGCACTGATGTATGTTGCTGTGGATAAGAGCATCAGCTGAATGCTGTAAATGTACATGCATGATTTTAAACTTTAAGAACTGCAACAAAATTGGAACATGGGTAAGAAACCCCCAGTATTAACAGCGTTGATATGCATGAGAAAACACAAGTGTTTATCTGGATCTGCTACCTGCTGTGTATACTCTTTAGCTCTCCGTGGTTTGAGGTTTCCTCCTGTGGTCATTTTTTCCAAAGTGGTGTCAATCAACACCAGCCTCTCACTGGCCCCAGAACTACCCTTGAACTTGAACACTCAATCAAGCTTAATTACACCTACCATCCCGTTGCGGTCATCTGACCCATGAGAGAAACATTCATCACCTTTTATTTTTGTCTGTGTGTTTTTTGCTTTGATTTCAACTGATTACAATCTGAAGTTCTGTCAAGTGTAAGTATCAATTGTCCATTTGTGACATGTGAACAAACCACAGCACAGTACAGCACAAGCTTGTTCTCATTCACCCAAGTGAAGCGGCAGGCAGCCAGCAATACAGCGCCCAGGGATCAGTGTGTTTGGTGGTACCTTAATCAAGGGAGCCTCAATGGTGCCACTGGCAGTCCTGAGATTCGACCCCCATGACCTTCCAATTGCAGAGGCAACTTCCTACCGCCAGGCTGCCAGCTATCCCACTAGCTATGATACACTGGCCTACTGATATAGATGTTTCGTTCCTTTAAATAGAGGATGTCAGCGGAGAGATACTGGTGTAAAAGATTCATGTTAGCTCTTCAATCTGTAAGTATGGGGTTTAGCTCTCCACAAACACAAGGCTGTAAGTTGTAATTCAACCAGGTAATGTAAGACGCAGTTGGTCTAAAGCTGGGTAAAGGCATTTTCTCTGGCTGTCACTACAGACTAGATAAACCATCTAGTATGTCATTTTAGACCATGGTGCCACTTAAGAAGAGTCACGCTGCCCTACATGTTACTGTCATTCCAAAGAAAGAAATAGCTAGCAATGACTCTGAAGTCTGAAAAGTTTTTCTGTATAAAAGAAAATCTTTATTATATTTATATTTGTTATGTTTGCCTTGGCACTGAACCTTATAAAACCACAGTGCGCATCCGGAATTGAACTAGGTTTTTTATCTGATTAGCTGGAACTGACACTTAACTCTGATTAGCTGGAACTGAAACTTGATTACCATAGTCAACAGATGAAAGAAAATCAGTTCTTTTGGTGGCTAATTATCCTAAATACCACCAATCATTTTATTTGTCACACTGTCCCAGTCTCTCCCCTTCTTTCTGTCTGGACCTGTCCAAGCTCCATTGGCTCACTCCACCATGGCTCTTTCAAACTGATATTTAAAAGTAGGGAATGAAAACTTTGAATAACGATGAATCACATAACAAGCCCCATGGAAAGCCACTGGTTATTTACCACAGAGATACGTGTATTTATGCTACACTGTTTTGGAATTCAGTGCAACATTATCACAGATCAGTCCAAATAAACACAATAGCCTTTTTTAGACAACTTTTCTGAAAATTAGGAGTGCTAATCTAGAATTAGGAGTCTGATCCTCCGCATGGCCAGGTGTCTGAAATAGCAGCCTGAAGTTTTGATAGTTTCTATAGCACAGAGAAAGAAGAAACAGTGTTTTAAACCACACTGACAAGTCTGCACCACCATAATAAAGACCTGAATGTGAGTTTTGGAGATTTTGGTGGGTATTTTTGTATTATATTTGACTGACTTACCTCATCTGGGTTGAGTGTGAAAATGCTTTAACTATTCCTTTTACACTTTGGGCCAAATGTACAGCAGCACTAAACATGTGACTGCAATACATGCTTATGATGCATGTGAGTTTATCCTTTGATTTACTAAAACCACAGCTTATCACGCAAACTGTAACTATTAATAACAATAAAAATGGACAAAAAAGGATGTTATGTGTTAAATAATTATTTTTCGTTTTAAGTAATCCACCCATTTCGTAGAACAGCTTTAAGCATCAGTTTCAGGCTCTTTCTTTCCAAGGATTACAGCATAAATGATATCCTGGGAAAGCCTCAATGGACAGATGGTTATTTATGTCTCTGTCGTACAGTCCTGAACTCATTGCCTCCATAGATCCACCTTCATCTCCAGCTTTAATCACTAAGCCAACATTACATCGCAAAGCTTTCAGGGCTGCACATTCATCCCGTTAGATTATATAGACAGATTGCTGGTGACAATCTTGTCCTTTGTAAAATGTGCAAGAATTACATTTCAGATTGGTAAGGAACACATTTCTTCACACTTCCAGTGATTCTGTTAGATAGATAGTACCATCCTAAATGCCTATCACTAAGCATCATTACTTGTTCTCTTTTGTGTTTAATGATGACTATTTAGATTTACAAAGCTTCCCGCTTAAGACCTACTACTTTGATTTCTGCCAAAATCCAGTAGACAGACGAATTTCTTTTTTGGAAAACAAAACAGAAAATTGGTAAATTAGACCAAAACATTAGCAGCCACCATATTAAACAGAGACATGGAAAAAAAATAAAGTATTTTTAAATAAAGTTAGAAGATGGTACATACAGCATACATTTTCATGCCCTTCCCTCTCTAGTGCATATGGTCCATGTATGAAAATAAGGTGCAAAAACAGCTGATTTTAATTCATTGGTTTTGTAATGTCATGAGAACTAACATACTTGCATATATCTACCTGTTCAGCCTATAGCAGTATAACTCCCCCCATTCACACTGAAGTTATAAAAAGGTGTTTCAGCACAGATTGCTTTTTGAATTAGGCACAATGAATGAATGAATGAATGAATGAATGAATGAATGAATGAATGAATGAATGAGGCAGCCAGTCACACTTACATGGATCAGTCTTAAACCTGCAAAAACAAGCAGCTGGTTTAACTGTCAGAGATAACGGAGGTTAGATCATATATACATATATATAAAATATAGTTTATAGAGGTATGAACATTCAAGTAAGTAATAATATCCTATATGCAAAATGTCCAATTCAGTAAAATACACAATATTTAAAGAAGCCGTATAGAGCATAAAACCAAGAGCTTGACAAATACAATACCATTATGTATTGTGCACACTAAAACACTACATCAGTTATATAATTTGTTTGTTTACTGAATGAAGGATTATAGGAGGGCAAGAAGTTATATGCAGAGTATAGCCATTAATACCACTGAGCCATCATCTGTTCCGAGATTATAGCTTAGCTCTGACTAAGAAGTCGCAAGGCTTTAATTGCAATTTTGACCTGATGGTGCTATGTGCATTTATTGTTTCCGCTTTTATCTACAAACAATGAGGCATGAAAACTCATTTTCACATGATGCAAGCAGACTACTGGTTAGTTGCGTAAATTCCAGCTGCAGGATCATTTCAGGGTTATTCCACAAATGTTGAAATAATACCGTTTAGCAGTACCGTGCAAGATTTTCAGCCACTTCACCTTAGACTGGGATCAGACTTGCTTTTTGCATCTGGAACATTAAAACTACAGCAAGGCAAAGTCTTTGCAGCTGTTTTCCAGCTAGTGGTAAAGTTAGCTGTAGTTTTGTTGTAGCTAGCTGTCTTGGATAGGTAATACAAGGCAGGGAAAATGTATCTATTTGAGTAGTTCAGTGAAAACAATTATTTCTCCATTTAGCAGAACAAACTTCAACTATATGATTAAATGAAAATTCATTTAATATTTTTTCTGCTTTTTGCCGCTTAACAACCTTTCCATCAAATGTTCAGAAGCTTATTTCTATCAGACTTCCAGTGATAAACTGCTATGTGACATAATGTACTATTGTCTCGCAGTTGTTTGTGGAAAAATTAGTAATGAATAAAACATTTTTTTACTAGAATGAATGAGTTTTTGCTGACACTGGGGTCTGTTTCTACAGTAACTACAGTTTCACCAGGCACAGGCCTATGGCTAGGTTTTGACCAACATGCTCTAATCCTGTGTTTCCCAACCCAGTCCTCAGGGACCTCTCAGATAATCCATACCATGCTCTAGCACAGCTCCCAATACATCAATAATGCAAAGCATGGGACCAAAATACAGGAGTTCCTGAGAAATTATTTGAGACCAATGTACTAATCTGTGCTCATGTTGAACTTACAAAGTTGCATTGAATTCCAAATATATCAGCAAAAGGAAGGGACTTTTTGCCATGGTATATGGACAGCTATAGTTAGGCAAGCTTTCTCACGGAAGTCATGATTTGTCTTCCAAAGCGTGAGACCGGTTTGGTGAGGGAAAACATTGCTACATGTAAATTTGTCATATATGATCACACAGTAACAGCACAAAATTCTCCAATGCATTTAACCCAGCAACACAGCACTCGGGGAGCAGAGTGAGGGGATGGTACCACAAGGGTCTTTACCTGAAGGAATCACTTTAATACAAGGGAAAATATAAATTGAATCTACTTTAACCCTTGCATATCTTCAGTTTGCTAAAATCTATGCTCTGCTGTTATAAACATACACAAATATTATGAACGTAAAATAATCCTAAACTAGTACTTTTAAAAATAACGTTAATTATCTAAATGGTGACATGGTTAACTGGTGACATTCCACAAAGTTATATGTGATGCATTTTCACATGTAATGTAGGCAAGTGTCATTCTCCTATATTTGATTAGTTGAGGAACAGACTTAGTTGCTCAGTCAGCCTTAACTGCATCTTAACCTGCCCTAGAGCAGTTTGGTTGTGGAGAGTAATTAATGTTTGAGCTCGTTAGATTTTGAGCCATTACCATAACACAGTTAGCTTACTAACCAAGGAATCAGGCAACATGTTACAACGCACTTACTTTACACTCCAGAACAATGCATGATTTTACTCTTTGCTTTATGGATTGAGTTAATGATTAATATAAACATTAAAATATGGCATCAGAATAAGAAAGTAAGTAATTGCTGAATCTGGAATATCTAAGAAAATTAGAGAATTCAGCTACTACTGCTTCCTACAGTGTGTGTGTGTGTGTGTGTGTGTGTGTGTGTGTGTGTGTGTGTGTGTGTGTGTGTGTGTGTGTGTGTGTGT
>JBBPDE010000015.1:4770590-4791852 GCA_037974605.1 Nannopetersius ansorgii | reverse complement strand
TACTTTGTCGATGCACCTTTGGCAGCAATTACAGCCTCAAGTCTTTTTGAATATGATGCCACAAGCTTGGCCACCTAATCTTGGCCAGTTTCACCCTTTCCTCTTTGAAACACCTCTCAGGCTCCATCAGGTTGGATGGGAAGCTTCGGTGCACAGCCATTTTAAGATCTCTCCAGAGGTGTTCAATTGGATTCAAGTCTAGGCTCTGGCTGGGCCATATAAGGACGTTCACAGTTGGCTTGAACGTCACAGTTGGCTTGAATAAGGACGTGGCACTTGGCTGTGTGCTTAGGGTCGTTGTTCTTCTGAAAGATGCCCCAGTCTGAGGTCACAGCTTGATGCTGCCACCACCATGCTTCACTGTAAGGATGGTATTGGCCTGGTGATGAGTGGTGCCTGGTTTCCTCCCAACGTGACACCTGGCATTCACACCGAAGAGTTCAATCTTTGTCTTATCAGACCAGAGAATTTTGTTTCTCATGGTCTGAGAGACCTTCAGGTACCTTTTGGCAAACTCCAGGCAGGCTGCCATGTGCCTTTTACTAAGTAGTGGCCACTCTACCATACAGGCCTGATTGGTGGATTGCTGCAGGGATGGTTGTCCTTCTGGAAGGTTTTCCTCTCTCCACAGAGGACCTCTGGAGCTCTGACAAGAGTGACCATCGGGTTATTTGTCACCTCCCTGACTAAGGCCCTTCTCCCCCGATCACTCAGTTTAGATGGCCGGCCAGCTCTAGGAAGAGTCCTGGTGGTTTCGAACTTCTTCCACTTACGGATGATGGAGGCCACTGTGCTCATTGGGACCTTCAAAGCAGCAGACATTTTTCTGTAACCTTCCTCAGATTTGTGCCTTGAGACAACCCTGTCTTGGAGGTCTACAGACAATTCTTGCTTCATGTTTGGTTTGTGCTCTGACATGAACTGTTAACTGTGGGACCTTATATAGACAGGTGTGTGCCTTTCCAAGCCGTGTCCATTCAACTGAATTTACCACAGGTGGACTCCAATTAAGCTGCAGAAACATCTCAAGGATGATCATGGGATACATACATACATACATACATATCCTGTCTGAGCTCTCAGGATAGGCCTCTCTACATTATGAACTCCTACCCCTGTTCTGGAGGGTTTTACATTTGGTAGCTGTTCACTGGACGTCAACAGGAGGTCCAAAGAGATGTCTATGGAAGAGATTTCCTTCTTTTTATATTCTTAAAAAGAAGGAATGCACTGATGGACCATGAGACCACAAGACAACTAAAGAATTTTTCATTAGTCCTTCACATCATTAGGCCAAGGGCACTCTGGAGGGTCAGCATATCACTGTCAAAGTCTACCGTCGAGAGAAACCTTCATACAGAGGGTTTACCTCTGGTGTGGTTAGGTAGTTGGCCCTGTGATCGGAAGGCCATGGGGTTTTGGGGTGCCTACATTGCGGCCGCTGGAAGACCCCCCCTCTGGGCTCTCCTCTGCCCTTTTCTGGGCGGGGGCCGCAGTTGTCCCTGCGGTGGTTCTCTTGGGACTCCCGTGTCCTGGGGGGCCTCTGGATGTCTGTGGCCCAGGTCTCCTACATGTCCTGGGGGACGGAACTGTGGTCCCCCCACACACACCATTAAACATTTACATGGAGAAACCTTATGAACACAAGCGCGCTCACACACACACACACAGGTGTGCACACAAGCACTCACACTGGTGTACACACAGGTGCTCACAGACACACGCTGTCTTCATCTGCTGTTGCTTTATACTTGGTAATATTAGTTCTGTTGCTGATCAGTAAAATTTAACATGTCGTTGCAGTTAATCTGCTGTCATTTCTTCTTCTGTTTTCTCTATGTTGTCCGCAGGTATGGAAGCTGATTGTTTTTTCTTTTTTTCTCTCTCCCTCTATACTCCTTTCCTTTCCTCCCCCCCCCCCTTTCTTTCTTCTCTCTCCCTCCATCTGTTGACTTTCTCCCCAAATTATAATTTTTTTGTCTTTTTTTTCCTTTCCCTTTCTGTTTGCCCTATACGGTCTTGTCTGTAAAAGAGCTAATACCAATAATTAAAAAGTAATATTAAAAATATATATATTTAAAAAATGAATAAAAAAAAAAAAGGCCATGGGTTTGAATCCCAGGACTTACAGTATTTATCAGACACTTTTATCCAAAGCAACTTCCAATCCTTAACTAGAATCTCTCTGGAGCAATTTGGGGTTAAGGGTCTTGCTCAGGAACCCAGTGGTGGTTTGCTGAAGGTAAGACTCAAACCTATGACCTCTTGGTCCAAAGGCAAGCATTCTACCCACTAAGTCAATGAGGTGCCCGCTGACAGAAGAACCAGGATGAAGGTCTATGGGGCTACACACTCTGCTCCGATTCTGCCTGTAAAGCTGATTGGGAGGTGCCTTATACTGGATGAATTAATAACAACCCAAACCATACCAAGAAAGGAAAGAGCTTCTCATAGTAAGAAATTTGAAATGTTGTTCCAATGGCCCAGTCAGTCAGTTGATCTCAACTCAAAAGAGCAGTTTTTCAGTTACTGAAGACAAAACTTAAAGCAGAAAGAACAAACAAACAAGCAGGAACTGAAGGCCTGGGAAAGCATCTCAAGGGAGGAAACTGGGGTTCATTTCGGTCAGTCACTGACTGCCAAGCATCTTTATCCGCCCAAATACATACAGACCCCAGAGTATGAACCCTCACTGTGGCTGGACAGTTTGACAAAGTTGGGAAACGCTAAAGAAAAGCACACGAGTATCGTTTAGTTGTTTCAGCATTTCACATCATTTTAATTTGCATTTATAATTCTTCATTCCTGTTGCACTTCAAATCTACAATATTCTGAAAACGTGCACAAAAAGGTTTTAGGTTCTCTTTTACAAAATAAAAATTTTAACCAAGCAAAAAGAGAAAAAGAGGAAACTAGTGTTACTTCTAGAATGATCCTTCTAGTTGATTAATCAGTCGCACCATATAAACAATGAGTCAGTTTGGAATCCTTTGCAGGCTCCCCACCCCAATAGGTTAAAAAAAATATTCTCTCTGTTTAAAAGAAATATTTTCAACTAATTATTATATCAGTAATATTTGTCAATTCATCAGAAACGTCCAAGACACTCTTGCCCATCCCTTTATCAAAATGGCCTTTAACTTCTGGGGAAAATGAATATAAAACATACAGGAATGACGAAATATTTGACAGACAAAATAAACAAAACCACTGCAGTCTTAAATCCACTTAAACACCCCACAACTGGTGACGAATAACGAATGGGGGGGGGGGGGGGGTCGAGGAGAGGAGGGGGTGTCAACAAAACAATCAGGTAAGAGATGATGAGCTTATCTACTCAAATTCATCCAAACCCAAAATATTTCCTAGATATAAATTAAAATAAATAGACAAATTTGAATGATACAGGGGAAAGTAAGCTGTGGATTTATCCGTTACTGTATTTTTTTAAGTTTTTTTTCCATGTATTTTGTAAGAAAAATCTGACAACAAAAAAAAACGTCGATATTTGTCTTTTCAGATTTTCCGCCATTACTTTCAAATGTTAATGTGTACAACAGGATATACATTGAAAACCAAAAATGTTAAAAACTATAAGTAAAGGGATTTTAAAAAACATGTCCATGAAATAAATAAATAAAATACCTATGCATATTTACTTCCAGAAAATATATTCATGAAGCATATATTTATGAAGCACGGCTTGGGTGGGTGAGGACAAAAGCTAGGTTGAGAATACTTGGTTGCTTTTTTTTTTTTCTTTTTCTTTGCACAGAAAGTGTGTGTGTGCACGTGTGTGTATATGTGAAGTTGGGGGTGGGGGGTAACTGGCTAATGGAGATGCGTCGTATGAGAAGATCAGTTTGCAGCCAGTCCTGTTGCCTCAGAAGAGAGTCTGAAAAAGAATGAGAAAAAAGTTCAGATTTAAAGCGCACCCTTAACCTGAGGTAAAGAAGCTTGTAAGTGAAGCTATGGGTGTGCTGGGATACAAAATGTGAAACAAAATTCTTCATTTTACAAGACCATTCCAAGACTAACATTTTCTTTTTGACGAAGAATTACTTCACAAAACAGCCGGTGTGTCGTTATTGATTGTTATGGGTTTGGATCCATCAGTGAACACAAGCTCACTTTCAGAACTGTTAGAGGAAGGGAGGGCTAGACAGACCTAGACTTTAGAGGCAGGAAAACCAGTTCTATCATGCTTCACTTGATACCCCTGGATGATTTTTTTTACTCAAACCCAAGCCACAATGATGGACAGACGGGTTTAAGCTACTGAGCTTTAGCCTAAAGCCGGGTTTCTCAACCACTGACGGGCTACGGAGGCTTTTGATTGGGTCGAGACAGGCCATTGGTCTGCAATTGGTTATTTAATATCATCTAATGTGGCAAAGGGGGCCTTAGTGATATGCTGTGATAGACAGGTGGGCCTTAATGTTGAAAAAATTGAGAACCATTGACCTAAAGCACTTTCATTTCTCCTTTTCTGGAATTTAGAAATTATTTTAGATATATTTACTAGACCATAGGAATACATACACAGTGTGGGACACCATAACATCCAACTCAGCACATTCCTGCAGCTATGAATGAACTAAGACCCCACCATAATGAAGTTACTATGAACAAATTTAATCAATCATCATTGTCATATGTACAGAGTACAATGATTAAAAAAGATCATTCTAAAAATGCTTTATGAAGTAACCTAAATAACATTTTACCAAAAGATCTAGCCCCAATGGAAAAACATGCACAGGGTTCTTAAATCAGCAGCAGAGAAAGTGTGTGTGCACACATATGTATGTGCTCATGTTACCTAGCATTAATGAGGTATTCAGCAAGGCTGATGCTTGCAGGGGAGCCAGTGATGGTAACCTGGCGGTCATTGGAGCCCTCAACAGGGTTGGCGATCTTGATCTGTGCTCCCGACATCTGACGTATCTCATTTATCTTGGCACCTTGACGGCCAATGATGCAGCCAATCAACTGCACAAGAAGAAATGTACCCAGTTAGTGTGTTTCGCCATTAGCACATGAGGTTTCTAAAGTCAAGTAGAGCTTCATTGTGATCCCAGCCATATACATTAAGTACACAGAAATATCCTCCTCCTGGACATACAACACAACAGCAGCACTCAGACAGATCAACACTTTATAATGCATTTCCCCTTATTACCCTAATATATAGAATCAGAGAAAAACTATATAAAAGTACAATGCAGCACAAAAGGGAGACAATACAAAAATGGAGACAAGTGTGTATGTACTTATATTATATCTAGAGAGAGATAATATACAACAGTGCGGCTCTCTGTATTTATGCAAAGTCACTGTATTCTTACATTGCTGCCATTTTTAAATGGTTTTTGCTAGACTGAACCAGTAGAAGGGACAGCAACTGTGCTCTCCACATCACCACCAGACATTTGCAGCAAATGCTGCTCCCTTATTATATACCGGTAACAATTTAGCATGTAACTTCTCCAAAAAAAGTAATAACTCCAACCTTTTCATATTTGATGACTAGTTTGGCACCAGATTAGTTGCATCAATAGGTCTCAGTGTAACTAAGCAAAAAGAAATCCTAACAATGTCCTTCCCTACAGGCTACTAATGAATACAAAACTATAATTTTATGCATTTAAGATACGGTTGAAGACACTCGTTCATAAAGTAACTCACGTCGTTTGGAATGGTCAGTTCATGAGAGCCAGTCTGTGCGGAGGCATCAATCCCAGCTGTAGAGGATAAAATTCCACTGAGTTACGGTGTCATGGCAGGGCAAGCAATGATCTCATGCTAGTGTGAGTGAACTCACCAGTGAAGCCTTGACTGCTCGGGGCCAAAGGAAATGGACTTTGCTGCATGGCCAATTGGTGAAGTTTAGTGAGCTGTGACAGGGGGAGAAAATGCTGCTTCATTACAATGCTGGGTCAATATCACACACCAAGAACAGAACAAAGAAGAGCAGAGTACTGATCGAAGCGTTCAAAGTGTGGAAATCTGTCTTACATCAGGTTGGGGAATGGCATGCTGTCCCTGCACCGCATATGCCTGAAAACAACCAGGCAGTCAGTATCAAGATCAACTCACTGCACAAGAAAAATGGAAAACTGAAACTTGCTATACCAACAACTTGTTTAACTCCTCCACTCACCTGTCCTCCAGCGAAGATAACAGGCGAACCTGAGGGTTTAGGTCGATACGGGATGGTGACACCTTTGGGGGGAGACTGGGGAAACGGATAAAAACGAAAGAAAAATAATCAGATATTGCAACAGCAGCAGCGCTGTTAAATGGAATTTAGTTTATGTGATAAAACAGGCTATTCTCTAACTATGGCAATTAGCAATGATTTGTTTGCAGGTTTTATATATGCTAAATCATCCACAAGGGGAGCTAATGACAAATGTACACACTTGAAGTTAAAGACTTCAAAATGTTGTACATCTGTTGATATTTATGAACACACACTTCAATTCACTCTCAAAACACCCCTTAAATTTAATTTACTATAATTAAAGTATGTCCATTACTGCAGGTTATTATTCAGCACGAAGTCGGCCGAAGCCCAGCTGCTATTAAAATAGCAGTTGTTTCAAATTTACTGGCATGTAAATGTAAAGGTAAGCTAAACGTGGACAACAGGAGAGTTGCTCCTACCAGGGAACAGCACTAGTCTATTCGGATGGATACCACTACAACAAATTTTAAGAGAGCATTTTTTAAAAACCATTTGCTGTCCAATTTAGTCATCTCCAAATCCACCCAGTAGATAAGACCAACAGAGGGTTAGGGGCAGAGTGTGCTTCCTCTGAGCTGGAAACAGCATCTTTCTGAGCCTAAATAACACTCCTGGAAAGGTCAGATTTCAGATTAAATAATATTTATTCTATTTAAATGAGTCTTATATTTTAAAACATGATAGATTTTGCAGAGTTGGTTTAATGTTATTTTAGTCAACATTCAGCAAAATCATCAGTAAACTGTACCTCCAGCATGACCACACAGATCTGTTTGACACACTCGATGATGGACAGTGGCGTCCCAGCAATGGTAATGGCTCTTTCAGTGGAGTTAGGTAGCATATCGCCTGCCACCTGTACCTGAGCTCCCGTTGACTAGAGAGAGACACAGAGAGAAATAAAGCATTTATTAAACATTGATGATCAAGATCAACTGAATGGGGAATTTACATAAAATGCAAGCACCATTACTACCCTCAAATCTGTTACACCATCTAAGCGGTGAAAAGAAACAGTTTTCTTACCTCCCTGATCTCTTTGATCTTGCAGCCACCTTTGCCAATGAGAGAGCCACACTGGCTGGCAGGCACAACAATGCGCAGTGTGACAGGAGGCTTGGAGGTGGCTGTACTGTTGGACATGGAGCTGCTGATATCCTGAAAAAAGCAAAAACGGAGATGAATAATACAATTTAACAATAACTTACATAGATACATAGAACCTATAATCGATCGAATTTTTCCAGGTCAATTACTTTCCCTTTAAAAACACTACCGCGTGTGGAGTCACATGACCCCGCTCCGTTATGTTACGTTATTCCACCGACATGTCGAGCATGGAGAGCTCAAACACAGACAACTGAGCAACTTGTCAGTGAACTATGAGGGCAAAATAAATAAATAGAATAATCGTTCATTAATCGTAATCGAGTTCAAATGTTCAATTAATCGAGATTTTGATTTTAGTCCAAATCACCCAGTCCTACTATGAGGCCAACACTGCTAACAAACACCAGAAGTCAAAAGTCATCAAAATAATCTTGATAAAAAACCCCACCCTGCTCAAACCACACCCAGCTCTTCCTTTAAGTGGGAGGGACTTGTCGATGCGACGATATGGTGAGCAAAACTTCCCAGTGACGTTCCTTATCGCGGACAGATGTCTTAAATAACCAGACAATTTAAACAGCCTTGTACAGTCTGTCTTACTGTCTTAAACCACATGGTCAAGTCTGCATCACCATTATAAAGAGATGAAGGAGGTTTAAGTGGATTAAAAGAACTTCAGCAGATGTGTCTAGTCGCCTTTGTGCATTTATTGAAAATTTTAAAATAATTCTGATTAACAAATTAGTACCTCTTCAAGTTTGTCAATGATCATGGAGAAGGCTTTAAAGATGGCAGTTGTGGGTCCTGCCAAAGTGATGATTCTCTCCGGGCAGTTCCCTTCAGAAATGTTGATGCGAGCACCACTCTGTGCACAAGGAAAGGAAGGGAAGATTAAAGACCCAGATTGCTTCTAGGTTAGGTAAACTTTTCGTGTAGTAACAAAACTATAAAAGGGGTTCACTGCATGAATTTAAATGCCAGTGACATCAATTTCATGAAATATTTACAACAATCCAGAATAAGGCTTACCTCCTCTCGCATCTTCTTTACAGATTCACCTTTCTGCAGGGAAAAAAAAAGTTAAATATGAGTCATAAGCACTAGCAAAAAGTCCATATGCGAGTTAGCATAGAAATATTTAAATAGTGCACATATATACAGCTGATACATGATTGTAAGGAAAACAAATTCATGTAAAACCACGCACGGAAGTTTCATAGGTTCAAAACTGACCTTTCCAATGATGCTGCCAACTTCTTTACCATGCATGAGAAGCCTGATGGTCAGAGTGACATTGAGTCCACCTTCAATGACGCCAGAGTCCATCCCTGTGCTTTGGAGGTCTACCTGGTTCCACTGCTCTTTGGTCACCGATGTTATATCTGTGCCACAAAACACATCTGAAATTAATACAACTGCAGTTAAATTGAGTATGCAAATTTAGGACATTAAAAGGAAATTTCAGATACAGGATCTGTAGCTAGGGCTGTGCATTATTAATGAAATTGAAAATCAATGTTTTATGACCATCACATCAGTCGATAGCAATAAAGTTAGTAAATGCAAGCTTCCTGAGTAAGACTGTGTATGTCAGAATGTCTTCCAAACCTGAGAAGCTCGATTCGACTTGACTATATTACTGCACTTTCTTCTTCTAAATATGAACATAACCAACAGCAACGATTTCTGACCACAATTGGAAGTTAAACAAAATTATTTTCTATAAATTATACTCAAGGCCCATTTTCCCAAAGATACATGTACATTCGTTTTTTCCCCAGATTTTCTTATGCCATTAATGCTGAATGAAGCTGCCAGCTAACAGTCTAATTATTATACTTCGATAACCACCATTATGAATACCTTTCTCCAAATATGACAAATGTTGAAATGTAGTTGCACAACATTTGTGTATCGTCCATTTACTTTTCTGCACAATAAAAATATTACATTTGCTCCAAGTGTTTCTTAGTAACAGAAATTCCAAAACAATAAGCCACTGCCAACCTGAGAATCATCTAAAATCATTTATTGATCACCACTGGGACCCCAGGCCACCACCTTCCTGGGTCTGCAATCGCTGGGGCCCCGTGCCAAAATGTTCTCGACTGGTTCGGCTGCTTTTGACTCCCCTGGTGCTCCTCCCCCAGCCAAGGGCAACTGCTGTTTAAAGCTCTGGTGGAAACTGTTGTTCCTGTCGTGGACTAAAGAATCTCAGCTACTCTTCCAACAAAATCAACCTCTTTTGTCTGTACAAACTCCTCCACAGATGGTCAATCCGTTAGAAAGTTTGTTTAGGGAGGCCATCTCTTGTTAGTTATCTCCATATCTCCTTCTTTGGAAGAGGTAAAAACGTGCAACAAATGGCCATAACATCTACTACAGCAAATCAGAGATCACAGTGCTATTTTGTCTGTCATCAATGTCAAAACATTAAATATTTAAATACCATTGTGGGAGTGTCATGGTTTCGTTGTCTGAGCGAAATGGAACATGGTTCGAGTGTTTTTGCTAGATCTATTAATATATATTTGTACAGCTATAAAAGAAGACTCTCCTAGATGTTGATATTTGTGATCAATTGCACGATTCCCAATTAGACTACACTTACCACTATCCTTTACTGATGCATATTTTAAGCTTAAAAATCCTACATACAGATTTAATTACTGATGTAACAAACACTACCGAATACAAATTATTTGGACCAGTCCAACACATGATCAAAGTATCAGTAAAATGTAAATATTTCCTAGTCTTCAAATATGCGCTGTCAAAACAAACCAAAGAATCCAGCAAATAACAGACATCACATTTAACTGCCAAGCCTAAAACAAGCCACTATGCAGTTTCCAAAGGTCAGTTTACAAGACTACGGCTAAAGACTACAGATCAAAATGACTAGCTTTAACAGAACGACACTTATCTAGACTTTGGAAGTTAACTCAGACTGAAAAGCTCTTCTGAGACATTTAAGAAACATATTATTCACAGTGAACTAAGCACACACCAGGCTCACATTTATTTTTGACTGTGCATTGTGCTATTTGCCTTTTGTTCATGATAACAGAGCATCTTCTGAGGAAGGACACTGCATCATTACCCAGCAGCCTGAAAACAGGGCCCTGAAAACGCTTTTTAATCAACTGACGAGCATTTTTTTTTAATCTTTTGGCTCCGAGTTACTGTGCTGCCTTCTATAGCGCAGTGTTGGACGTGGAAGATGACCAAATACCAACAAAATTAGAAGGATGCACACACCCACCAACAGTTGGACAGGACACAACCACCAGCCAGAAACCTGGCACACGCTAGGCCCCAATTACCCAGGCAGAGTCCAGCAAAAGTGCAGGAAGGCGACCAGGCAACTGATGTCAGGGCTGGGCAATATGGCCTAAAAATAGAATCAGATTTTTTTTTTTTTTTTTTAAATACGCACACATTTTCCGTTTTCCCTCCCTAAATGTATTTATTAAAAAAAGCAAAGACTTCACTCAAGTTAAGTTTTGTTTTGGAATTAATTCATTTCTTAACCACTAGTTCCCACAACCACATGAAGATGCCAGTTGCGGACCAGAGAAAATAGCTCCAGTCCAGCACACTGTGATATTGTAAACCAAACGACAGAGGGCACAGCCCACCTCTGTGCTGCCAGAACACACCTCAGTCTGACAGATGCCGCGATGGTTACCACCTCCCAGCATAGGGAACAGAGCTCAGCTGGTTTATCGTCTCCAAGAGCTCAACACTACTGCACAAATTCAACAGAAGTGTTTGCGGAAGTTCTTTGTGCATCTGATCCCAGACACACAAGAGAAACGGTAAAGACTACAGTAAAAAGGTAAGAATAAAGTAAGAGTGCACAATTAGAAAAATTTATCTGGACCACATTTCAGAATGTTCTTAAAACCGTTTAGTATCATCTACAAGCCACCTTACTGAAGCAGGCATCCAAAAATCAAACAGCTGGCGATACAGGCACTCATTCTAGAACCCACATCAGGCTGGGTTTTGCTCCTATGGGGAAAGGACTGAACAGTTAAAGATTCTTTACAACACAGCCTCAAAGCAGATCCACACAATGGGCCAGCTTTGCCTAGAAAGTCACCCATCGAGGTCCAGTTTAACGACCTCCTCCTGTGTTGACCAAAGGAGGATGGGCTCCCCTTTTGGGTTTTGGGGATTAGGGATGTTTTTCTTTGCTCGCTTCTGTCGCCCTTGGCTAGCTTGAGGCTCGGAGCTGGGCTCTGTAAAGCTGCTTTGTAACACCAGGTGTAAATAGCACTCAATGAACAAATAAAATTTAAAAAAATATATTCACTTCTAACCCTAACTCCCAGGACTCTTGGACAGTCAATGAAGGCCAAGACATTTCATTCAGCCAAGAATGATACAACCTGATTCAATTCACCCATATTTTTTACCGCACACAGAGCAAATATCAGGGATCTAACTCAGCTCAGGTCCTCCTCAAACTTTCTAGTTGTCTGGGTAAGTGATGAAAGTTTATGTAACCTAGGTAAAAAAAAATAGGAGACGTTCATTCAAATACAAAAACCAAAGCTGAAATGTTGCGTGGCGCTCGCAAAACGCAACTAATCTGAACTCCTCCACAAGAGAAGTCTCCGTCCCCGAATAGTCTCAAACCGAAAAAACCCACAAACCCGTCCACTGAGCCCGAAAGTGTTAACTCGGTATTTTGAAGTGAAAAGTCACTAAAGCATTAACGAGAGGCACGTAAAAACGGTTTGTTACCTGCGTCCTCCAAGATTAGGCAAGTAGTTAAATTGTCCACTTTATATGTAAACACACCACAGCCCAGTGTGAAACTCTTCCTCAGTATTTAACCCATTCACCAAGAGCAGTGTTCGGTTCATTCCTCATGTGTATCTCAGTCGTGCTATTAGCATTTCTGAGATTCGAACCCACTTTTCTGATCATAAAACCAACTCCCTAACCACTAGGCCACCCATTGTAATGAATAAAACACAACTAGCGAAGACACAGAGACACACCTGGGGTCGGGCAACGGATGTAGAACAGGCTAGAGGGATGTTTAAAGATGTAAAATCGAACAGGTTAACGTTAATTAACATTGATTACTCCGCTTATAATTCCTGGGCAGTAATGACTGAGATCCAGCCAGAGTCTCGCCTAGTGAGATTCTATCTGAATTTTATCTTAATTTATTTCGTACTGATTCTAGCTAGAAAACGCTTTAAATCCCGATCTCAAGACAAAACCTCAGCATTATTCCGCATTGGCGTTGCATTTCGTCAGTTTTAGCTGCCAAGAGTAACATCAATCTTCTGTCAATGCGTATTAGCTTAGCTTAGCCTAGCCTATTTTAGCCTAGCCTAGCCTGCTAACTGACCTAACAGCCGTCCTGCAGGCAGCGGCCCTGTTTACGGAATAAAACCTGCCCCAAAACCAGACACAACCGAAAATAAAACACCCAGAGAAACGTTTAACCGAAATGTTGGTCATCAGGTAAACAGAGAATACTGAAAAACACGTTTTCAGCGAGGTAAACACAGGCCCGCTAGCATTAGCGTTGGCGCTAATCCTCGGCCTCGAGTCCCGGACACCCCCTCAGATCTCAAAAAAGCCTCCAGAGTGGAAGAGTAAACACAGAAATACGCGATTTTTCTCACCTGCTCGATCCCTGCCAAGCGTTCCGGGGAGGGGTAGGGTCCGGAGGGTGGAAGGGGGAAAGGTTCGGGAGGGAGTTTTGAGAGGATTCGGGGGAAGAGGGAAGACACACAGCTGCGTGATCGGACTCCACTCTCCTGGTACAAAGAAAACAAAATGCGCTCCGATCAACTTTCACCCGTGACCGCCGGAAGACTCCCCTCCTCCCCGGACCTGAAGGGAATACTGCCGCCCCCTGGCCGGGACGTCTCCGCACACCCTCACAACACCACCACACGACCTCCGCACACCCTCACAACACCACCACACGACCTCCGCACACCCTTACAACAAAACAAGACCTCCACACACTCTCAACAATTAAACAAGCGACCTCACACACTTTCACGACAAAACAAGACCTCCACACACTCTCAGCAATAAAACAAGCGACCTCCACACCCTCTCAAGAACAAAACAAGACCTCCACACACCCTTTCACAACAAAACAAGACCTCCACACACTCTCAACAATTAAACAAAAGACCTTTGCACACTCTCACAACAAAACAGGAGACCTCCACACACTCTCAACAATTAAACAAGCGAACGCCACACACACTCAACAATTAAACAAGAGACATCCACACCCTCACAACAAAACAAGACCTCCACACACTTCAAACACTCAATAGATTTAAAAGTCTGTACTCACCTTCTCATTCAACGCTTTCTTTTATTTTTATTATCGGCTACATTGTAGATTAATATTGAAAACATCACCTGTTACTCTGATGACAGCTTTGCACTCAGATTCATGAGGAATCAACCTGGAATGGTGTTTAATTAACAGGAGTTTCTTCATCAAGAGTTCATTAGTGGAGCTTCTCTCCTTCTTAATGTGTTTGGGATCATCAGTTGTGAGGGTCGGGTTGGTCCACAGTTAGTGATCCTGTTCCAATACGGTTCTACTGCACATTATGGCAAGAACCACTGAACTACGTAAAAAAAACAACAGTCCATCATTCCCTTATTACAGAACAGATTCTGGTTTCTTTAACTCTTTTTTTTGTTTACTGCATAGTACCACGTGTTCATCATTTTGTTTGTTTTCAGTATTAATCTACAATGAAAATAATAAAAACAAATAAAAAAAACATTGAATGAGGTGTGTCCAAACTTTTGACTGGTAGTGTAAATCACAACCGTGGAAGAGATCAGGGAAGCTGAAAAGTTTTCAGGTACAGAAGAGAGGATGTAACACTGAAATGCTCTGTACCTGTACCTTTGTGGTTCTGCAATGGCTCAGGAATATCAGTGAGTAAAGTTATTAAGTGATAGATCAAAACTATCTATGTATGTATGTCTCTATCTGATTTTCTGTGGGTTGAAGTGTTGGTAAACAGTATACATTTAATCACATACAGTACATGTAGATTACCATTAGAAAAATATTAATGTTGCTAAAAATGTTTAGCTAAAAAACAATGTGTTACGTTGTGCTCCACGATTCCTTTCTGTTTTGTACACAAAAGACACTTTGCTTATACGTGAATGCAGATTTTAAATTTATACCCTTCATGAATTTCCAGCCACCAGGAAGCATGGTGCTGGTGGAGAGAGACAAAGGTTGATACTAAGACCATCTGGAAGATCCAGGAGCTTCAGGTTCCCTCATCCTGTCTGAAATCACCTTGGGAAGGAATACAGTTGAAGAGCTCTCCTCCAGCTCTCCTCGGGGGAAAGAACCTGAATGATGCTGTAACACAGAGTGTGAATTACCGAGTGTGGATATTTGGGGGCTACTGCCTTCATTACACTGTTAAGAACCTGCTACTTTTGTCTCTCTGGGGGGTTCTGGGTCTTGATCGGGGGGTACAGTAGCCGCCAGTACCACCCGTAATCCGAACCATGCTGTAACAGATGCGCTCCAGAAGCAATCATGCCAAGTCCTGGAACTGCACACACTCCTGGAGACGAAAGCTGAGGACTGGCCAGAGCTGCAAGCTGAAGGAGGAAATGCAGCTCGTCTGTTCCAGATCTGTCAGCTGCAAGAGGAATCAAACTGTCCTAACAGCTCCGGCTGGTGAAGAGTCTGTCCAGTTTATCAGTCCTCAGAGCCAACAGGCACGCAGACATCGCCTTCCATCCAGAAACCCTCAAGCAACGCTCCATCGCTGAAGCCTCATGCAATCACAAGAACATCACAAATTGTGGAGACAGAAGACATTAGACTTCTAAGAGTTTTGGCTTGAGCCACAGGAGGTAGATTACTTTGAGGGTGTGACATATGACACACGTTTCTAGAGGACTTCCAGGGAGTGTGACGTGGAAAGATTGCAGGACACAAATGTTTATGTAGATACTAATGATGCAGTCAAACTCTACAGTGCACTCTTAAATATTATCCATGAGTCCTTCAAAAAGCTTGAGACTAAACTACATTTCCAGCCGAAGGACCTAAAACACATGGCATTTTATAGCTACTGTGAAACGGGGTGAAAGCTGTTATGAACAAATGCACATTTCTGTGTGTGATATAGCATTACTCCATCCCCAACACAAATACACACCAAACGTTCTTGTGTAATAGTCTTTAATGAACATTTACCTCTAGCAACTGGTAGCCAACAAACTATGCAAACTACATCAATGTACGCACTCGGAGTCGAACAGAAAACATGGGTAATGTTCTCCAGCAGTTCTGCAGGCGCTCAGTCACTCTCACACTAATGGGTACTTCTGTAGCGGTAGCTGGTTACAGTAGAAATATAGGGAGGAAGAACTAATCCTGGATCAACATTTAGGAGAAGCTTCTACTTAGATGACTAAGACTAATCGAAACATATCATGTCTTTACTTATATAATATCTTTATAGAGCAGAAAAATCAACTCTTTAACCCGTCATACCTGTCTTCTGATAAAATATGGATACAAGTCAGACAGCATACACAGATCAAACTGATATTGGAGGAAAGAAGGAGAGGGTGCTGAGGACGGAGTGAGAGGGATGGACTGATGGACTGGAAGACAACAGGCATGTCAACACACATCAACAAACATCGTGAGAATCCCCAAGAACCTTCTAGGCAGACTGAACCAACGGCGGGCGACGTTGTCGGCGTTCTTAGGCCGTGCGCTCGCACTCACAAGGCTGGCAGACCAAGGAGCAAAACGTGGCTCCCTTCCGTCCTGATTGGCTGATCAGGATGTCACCAGAGGAAGGGAAGCCTTCGTTCAGTAGCGCTCGGTGATAATGTAACCCGGCCGTATGACTCAGTTGGAACCAGCAGTTTGTTCTTTCACAGTAAAATCTTCAGCTGAAAATGCCAAAAATGCCATTTTTGATATAATGGTGCCTTTTCCAGATTGATCCTGATATGATTTAAACTTAACTAGATGTCATTTTTTATCATTTACAATGATGTTAAGAGTATCTGGAGGTAGTCAGTACATGGATTCTGCGCGTGTATCAAAATGTACACAACACATTCACACCCGCAGCTGTATATCAGTAATATAGAGGCGTGTGTTCAAGCACACACACACACACACACACACACACACACACACACAGATCTGCAGGGTAGCAGTAGATGTGGACGGCGGCTATTTTAAGGCTCAGCAAAAGACTACAGGGAAAGTCGAGGTGATTCTCCAGTGGCTGTGGCGGCTTTGTGTCCGTGGTTGAACTTTGCCAAAGCTTTTAGTAAATGCTACGATTGCACGTTTTCTCTCATTCCTATGCACATACTAACGCTTCGGCAAAACACGCGCTCGAAAGTTTGCATGTATATGCGTGTCTAAATATATAAATGATGCTCTGTTTCTTTTTTCTTTTAACTATACAAGGACGGACATGCAGGAGAGCAGTGAAATTTACGAGACAGGACAACAAGAAAGAAGGCTGGGGACAGCAGAGAGGAACCAATGAGTTAAATACATTATAAGACAGGACAGAGCAAGGAAGTCTGGGAAGTGGAGTTCTGCAAGTTCTGAGTAGGCGAAGGAAGCGGACGGCATGCAGAAAATCTGAATCTGTAGTGGAAGAAAGAAGAAAATAAGAGGGCAAGGAACAATTAGACATAGGAGAAACAGTTAAAAGAGAACAAAATGTTAATCAACTCCAGTCCAACTCCATTAATTATGTGAGCTTGTCTAAAAAGTCTGATAGTTACTTATGAAAAAATGTGAAAAGTACATATGTAGGCACAGTTTAATGCTAAAAACTGCATACATATTTGAATACAAAGTAAATATATTGTTTTGGAACATCAACATTTAAGTATGGTACTCTTTGAAACTATTATATTAATTATAATTACTGATAATCATTACACACAATACATTATAAAAATACTACTATGTGTCCATAAATGAGATACAACTTAAGCTGCACCTATAATGCAAATAATTTAGGATCAGGTGTTTACTCAGATTTCAGTTTAGTTTAGTAACACTGCGAGTGTAAAGGCTTGCATTAAGGCACATTAAGGCACCAGCACACCTTTTTCCTGATGGCCAGTAAGAAGGGTTCTCCACTGACTGGTACCAGCTCGGTTCGGTTCAGTTCAGTTCGGTTCTACTCTGTTCGGTTTGGTTTCGGACCTACAGTTTTCCACTGCAGCTGGTTGCTATAGCGACCAAACAGTCTAAGCAGCAGCCCAAGCGGAGCGCTCTAAGTTGAGGTAAACAACCCGGCATCAATACAATCGCCAGCATGGATGAAATCAGAGGGGTTTTATTTCTTATCCTTGGTTTGTGGCTGTTTGTCACAAAACGGAGACACTTGGCACCAGACAAGGCTTAAAGAAGAAACATTAGGCTAACGCTAATGCTAACTCTAACATTCAGTCAACAACGCTGGCGTAACCATAGGGACCACCAATCAGTAACCTCCAATATGTACACGTCATCATTTAATATCAGTTTAGCATGGAACCTTGGCTAAGGTGGTACCAGGAATGGTACCGGGTACCAGGAACCAGATTTTAGTAATGGAAAAGCAAAAAATTGCTGCCGATTGTAATGATGCCGGGTTGTTTACCTCAGCTTAGAGTGCTCCGCTTGGGCTGATTCTCATAATGTTTGGTCGCTATAGCAACCAGTTGTAGTGGAAAACTGTTGGTCCGAAACCAAAGTGAACAGAGTAGAACTGAATTGAATCGAACCGAGCTGGTACCAGTCAGTGGAGTACCCCCTTTAGACTGTGGGAGAAACCCAGAGACCCTGGAGGAAACCCACGCCACCCCGAGGAGAACATACAAAGTCCAAACACACACTCACAAAACACAGAGCCTGTATTCAAACCCCAAACCCTGGAGGTGTGAGTCAACAGTGCTACCCACCTTGCCACCTTGGGCCTATACTATAAGTCTTTAAATTTAAAAGGTAGTTGTAGCTAATTTCCACAAACACCCTAGGACTCCCCACCACATGACTGTTGTAAGCTGGAAGGGTGAAGCATGTCCAGCCTTGACCAGATCAAACTCACAGTCTTCTACTGATAAAGCCGACTCTCAGACAGTTAAACCTCTTGGGGCCATAAAGTGTGCTTATCTGTTCTAAACTGGAATAACGTCTGTTGTTCTGTTGTTTGACAGATCATATGACCATCAAGTACTTTTGTTAAAGCATGTTTAAATTACTAAATATATTTATTTAAATATATTTCCTTACAACATATTAACAAATTATTTGCAATGTATTTAGTACGGCTCTTGATATTTTATGCTAAAATGTTTTTTTTTATTTTATTAGTCTATAATTAGTTGAGACCAGAAATTCATGAATTGTTTTAGAAAGCAAGTGTGTCCACATGTACAGTAGTTGTGTGCGTCTTGACGGATGTCTTTATGTGTGTTGGTGAAGATTTACCTGTAAGGTGATTAACTGGCTGCAGCCTCCGGCTGCATGATGTAGTGTCTGGATTGGTCCTCCACCATACTGCCACAGTGTACATCGCTCCTGCAGCAACGTAGTATAAAAACTGTACTGTGCACTACTGAGCAAACACTTTCTGTGCTGAAAACATCACTTAACAACAACAAATGAATAAAAATATAGTAAGAATCAATACCTGTTGTCATTGATATCTGTGCTGTTTCCTATTGAAAAAGAGAAAATATAAATTAGTAGCTGTGCATGCATTTACAAGTAAACAAAGATATTAGGTGTCTGAAATCACACACTTATGTGAGTGCACTGGAATGTAGTGCATTAATGCGCACTGTTGCGATTGTTGTCCCAAATGAAACATTGATGTTTTGCACTTAGCGGAGGTGATGGACTAACGTTTGATCGCGACACCATGCACTATGCACTAAAACTCAAGCTGTGTCCAAAAAGTGCACTCGTTCACTATGTAGGGCACTATGTAGTGAGTCAGCCATTTTGTAGTGGTGTCCAAAATTTCAACCATCAGTTTCACCCACTAGTTAGTGCACTACAAAATCGCTGCACGACATCCAGACACTACACTACATGAATACACATATACCATCATGCACTGCGGGTTTCTTGTACCGTGCCCTATATAGTGAACGAGTGCACTTTTCAGACACACGGCACACTACTGTTATCCCGCGAAGTCAAGAAGAGGAGCGAGGCAGAGGGAGGAGAGATGGGGGTGGGGTGGGGGAGCTTCTTCAAACGGAGCAGATTCAGCCACACCTGCACTTTCTTTCTCCCTCTCTCTCTCCGCTGAGGAGGAGTAGTACCCAGGTCTGGACTGGGACAAAAAATGGTGGGTGTGGGATGTGATCCAGGAGGGCAGAGGGGTTTTCCAGCTCTGGTAGTACCCTCCCATGCCACCACCCCCTACCAACACCACCCCCGGACGTATCTATGTGTCCCGTGTGCCCACCAGACCCTGCCTCATGTGTGGGCTGTGTCTGAACTAAAGAGACACGACGTTTACGCGACAGAGATTAATTGCCAAGATCCTGCACATTATTTAAGCAAAAACATAACATCCCGAGTGTCCGAAATGAACTAAATCACTTCCCATTGTTTACTAGTTAGCCCCCTATATAACAAACACTATGTAGTGAGCGAGTGAACAAGTAAACAAGTGCACTTTTCGGACACACCTATTTTGTCACACACTTTTTTTTAACACACCCGGTACAATTATTGGTTTGTTGACTCTCTGTGTAAAGAGTAGTTTCTACAGAGATTATTATTTTAAATGTTCAGAAGTACGTCCTCTGGAGAGGATGTGTACTTATTTTCACTTTAACGACATCTAATCTGACCAGGAGTGCCCAAATGTTTGTATGCGAGCGTAAATCGTCATACATACATCACATAAATTCACACACTAACCATTTTCGACATCTAGCGGGTAGGAGCTCAGAATGTCTATGGATCTCACAGTGCTGTAGCCAACTCTGCAAAACACAACAGCACACATTAGAAGATACAATAGAAGAAAGGAGAGAAGAGAAGGGAAAAGAAGAGAAGAGGAGAAAGGAGAGACAAACAGAGATGAGAAGACAGAAGAGAAGAGGAAAGAAGAAAAGAGAGGAGAGGAGAGGAGAGAGAAGAGAAGAGAAAAGAAGAGAGGAGGAGAGAGGAGAAGAGAAGAGAAATGGAGAGAAGAAAAGAGGACAGAGGAGAGGAGAGAAAAGGGGAGAAGAGAAAAGAGGAGAGAAGAGAAGATGAGACATGAAGATAACAGAAAAGAGAAGAGAAGAGAGGAGAAGAGAAGAGAAGAGAAGAGAAGAGAAGAGAAGATGAGAGGAGATGAGACAGCAGAAGATAAGAGATGAGAAGAGAAGAAAGGAGAAGAGAAGGAAAGAGAAGAGAAGAGAAGGAAAGAGAAGAGAAGGAAAGAGAAGAGAAGGAAAGAGAAGAGAAGAGAAGAGAAGAGAAGAGAAGAGAAGAGAAGAGGTGACTCACGTGTTGGTTTTCTGTTGAACAGGTTTCTCCTCTCTCTGGAAGAGAACGTTACTGAAGGATGTGACGGGTTCACTTGCTCTCATGGACACTGACGTGGTGGGAGACGTGACCGCCGTATAGTGACCAGCCCTCACTGGCTTTGCTGAGGGAAAACAAATCATTAAACAGAACACATCAGATGGGTCTCTGATAAACAAATGGGTTTTTGATTAACTTTCATAAATAATAATATCATTTATTATGTGTTTAATGTAATTTCTTTGGATTTTTATATAAAATATGTACATTTATTGTCATGGCCTGGTCAGTGGCGGGGGTTAGCCACTGCGTTTTTGTTTGGGTTTTCTGGGTCTGTGTTTTTCTGTGTT
>JBBPDE010000015.1:4604859-4618067 GCA_037974605.1 Nannopetersius ansorgii | reverse complement strand
TCACGTACACCATGCACCCCCCTTTGGCCCACACATGAACCCCAATTAACCCCTAAAGTGCCGGATCGTCACAATATTATTAATACAATGTATACATTATAAATAATGTAAATACTGCTACATTTGTGGTAGTTATTGAGAAGCCTTATGACCTGGGGATGACCTCCCTCTGTCCTGTTTGCCTGAGTTTAGTGGGTAGAACAGACAGTTGCAAGGATGGGAAGAGCATTCAGGATGTTTCAACCATGTTTTCTTGGTCTAGCTTCGTGATCCATAGTCTTTCTTGTATTACATTTTTTACTTTATTTCATTGCTCGCACTGCCTACAGTCACAGCCATTACGCTACACAGTGGTATTTCATATTTGCATGCAATATTACAGTATTATAATTGTTTAAGAAAATTGTTTAAAAAACTATTGCACAGTTGGTTTGATCAGAAGTTTGTGGGTTCAAATCCCAAGACTGCTAGTGGCACCACTGAGATAGTCTTGAGCAAGGTACCACCCCCACACATCCCCGGGCACCCCCTGCTGGCAGCAACCACTCTGCTTCACTTTGTGAATGGGTTAAATGCTGAGGTAGAATTTCACTTTTTCACAATTGCGCAGTTGGTGCTGGAGCATCTATTTTCATAATGCATTACCATTTACTCTTGTGGTAAGTGAGTGTGTATCCATATCTTCATATTTCTGCCTTAAAGAGTGAGCCAAACTAGTTCTTCAGAATGTTTAGTGACATGTAATGTGTGATGTGTACAGGCATAGAAAGAGCTGAGTCCAGTGAGGATGAGCTGGATGTGACCAGCCCTGAGCCACAGGAGGAAGAGAAAGGTATTATTAGCAGACTAGCATAAATATGTCATGTTTAGGTGGTGTTCAGATGTGGTGGTGATATTTAGATGTGTAGTTGTTTATTTGCCTCATGCTGGATCATAAAGATGCATCCTTTTGGTGCACCTGGTGGCCTAGCGCTTAGGGAGTTCGCCCTATAATCAGAAAGTTGAGAGTTTGAATCGCTGGACTGCTAGTGACACCACTGAGGCACCCTTGAGCAAGTTATCATCCCCACACACGGCATCCCCACTGGTGGAAGCCAACAGCTACTCTTAGTAAATGGGTTAAATACAGAGAAAGAAGTTCACACGTTTAGGTGTACGGCATCTAGCAGACGCTTTTATCTAGTGCTTAAATCGCCTACGTCTGTTCTTTATACCTGTAAAGCTACATTAAAATCAACACCTGCTTTTTACTGAATGACTGCCAGCTAAGATGCACACCTTAACAAAAACTGTGAAAAGAAAACAAGTTAGAGTTGGTGTGCTGTGTTTTTGTGAGTTCATGCATGACTATAAGTGGGCACTTTACTTTCATTGGAGGTTTTCATCAGTACTACCCCCTGCCCCCTATGTAACACTCCATCAGGAACCTCTGAAGTGCATTAGCCAGAGCAAATGACTACAACTAGACTTCTTAGGAATGTAGACCTCCAGGATCAATGTTGGTGAATACTATTTTTAATGCACAGTTACTCTTGGTTTAGTAAGTTCAACGTTTTGGAAAACAGCAAACATTGAATGTGTCCTGTGAAAATAATGCCCTCAAAGATAATTTATTTTCTTTTAACCAATATTGTAAACACAAATAGAACATGTGCTCTAATAAAAAGCAATGAAAAGAGAAAAAAATACACATTTAAGCATGTTCTCTATAGAGGATGTGTATATATTAAACACTCAGCAATGTTCAAACTTTTCTCAAATACAAGTGTTACAAATATACAAATATATTACCATTTTTCTATAGATAATTATTGTTCTTAAAGTTGTTAAAGATACAAATGAAGTTCACAGCTAAGACTGTGAAGATTGCGGGTTCAAATCCCAAGACTGGTAGTGGCACCCTTGAGCAAGGTACCATCCCCACACATCCCTGGGTGCCCCATGCTGGTGGCAGCCCCCTGCTTCACTTGATGAATGGGTTAAATGCACAAAGAGGATTTCACTTTTCGCATGTAGGGGCCACTAAAGTACTTTAAAGTTAGTAATAGTAGTATATGATAGACTTCACTAAACTCGCTTTCCTTTTCCATAGAGCTTATTCACCAGCGGATCTTTCACTTCCTAAAGTTTAGCTGGATCTTCCTCATGTCTCTCATTGATGACCTGACAGCGGGCTTGAACTCATTTTGTAAGGACAATCTGGACATCTCTAAGGTGCTGCGTTTGGAGAGAGCACTGCTGAGCCAGCAACAGAACAAGGTCTGTAACTTCTGTGTTGGAGCTCTTTAAGTCTTATGCAGAATATACGGCTCCGGGGAAAAAATAAGAGACCACTACAATTTATTTTTAAATCTGCATCCCTATGAGTGTGAACCCATTCCAGTGTCTGTAAAATTCCTACACAAACACCTCATTCTGCTTTATGAGGGACTGATTAGTGATCAGCTGAATCACATCTTATTTAATGAGGAAAAGTATAAAACTCTGCTGTAATCGACTCTCTTCTCTCACACTGAGACCAGTTGGATGGTAAAACACTACTAGAAGTTCCTCAAAGCTCATTATTGCCATTTTGTTTAAGAGAGATTTGTTTTCTTTTAATTATTCAGGTTCTGTAAACGCTGCATCATTTCCTCTATTCTGATGTTTTGTCATTTCCTTTAAAATGTTTTTATTTGGAAATGAGGAGAAATATTGTGAGCAGTTCTTAAAAAGTAAGACAAAGCTGTTCAGTTCAATACTTGCTGCTATAAAAGATAGAAACTGAGAAACCTGGGAACTTATTTCTTTTCCGCAGCTGTCTCCGTTTTTAGTCACAATTCTGTTTTTACTCTGAAACCTTTGATAGTCTTTTTCTCTCTTCTTTTCTGTTTTCTTGTGTCTTTAGGGCAAGGAGGTGACCCATGACAGTATCCTTCAGTTCTACCAGAACCATCTCTCCAGGCAGAACACGCAGATGTCGCTGGATGAGGAGCTGGTTGCCCCTGCTGCTTCACCACCACTTGTTCCTACCACACCTCAGGGCTATTCCATACTAAAGAGTGCAAACTCCAGACTCTCTTGGAATAGCAGCTTCTCCAGGTACGTGTAAATAATTTAAAAAACGAATTACTAGTTGCGAAATAAAATACTTGATTGAAGCATTTTGTACAGTTTTGCTCATAGAGGGCTACATTCCAGCTCAGTTTTACGAATATCCTCCTCAAACAAACTTACTAAGCCTGATATCTAACTGCACCAGGTGTTTACAAGATCCCCAGCCTGTACTGGGCACTGGCACTCCAGGTCTTGACTGTCAGAATGTTTGTTTTTCAGCTGCCTGACTGATGAGACTATGCTGATGTCGCGTCAACCTACTCAGGATGATGTGGATGAACCCTGTCTGGCCTCACCCAGAGCGGATCAGCACCAGTCTCAACCCTCTGCCAACCAACTACGTCGGAAATTGCTCAAATATGCGAATGTTGATGTAACCTCATTTGACCAGGAAAGCCCCCTTTCAGAGTAAGGCCTGCTGTGCTTCTCTTTTCACATTTAATAGGATTAGAATGGTTCCATTTAGAACATGTGTCTCAAAAAGTGTTCCCTCTGGGCCACAGCTCTGCAGTGCTTAGTGTTTTTCCTCATTAAAACATTAAAATCAACTAATCATCGCATAATTTACAAGACCCTCAAAAGTCTACTCTCTGTAGGCCCTGGAAAGGAGAGGTTCACACCATTCTAACAATTTAATTATCATCATGTTTTGAGTTTGCTTAGTTTGTACAAGAATAGTCAAATGTATGTACACCAACCTTCAATAGTTTGACATTATAAAGCTAATTTGATTAAATCAAGTGTAAACAATTATTCTAAAATGCTTTTCCTGTTTGAATTCACAGGTTTCAAAAAATAAGCAGGACACCAGAAACAATAAATGGAACCATAGAAGGTTCTAAAATTCATGAGAAAGCTCTATGGCCTCTTCAGTGTTTCCTGAACAATTTAATCAAAAATTATTTTGCTCTTCTACATTTCTGTGTGTTTGTTGTTTCTCCTAAAGCCACGAAGAAGCATCTACTGTAAGAGAAGACACAAAAGAGGCGAAAGACGTAACGTGTAGTGAATGGGAAAAGAAGGTTGGAGATGGAGGCAAAAGAGAGGAAAGGGAAGAAGAGGAACAAGGAGATAATCAGTTTGAAATGAAATGTGTTTTGTCTAAATCATCATCACTGGACTCTATGGACTTGGAGACAAAGAAGGAGAACACTCTAGAACCTCGAGCACTTAGTCATGAGACCCGGGCTCTCACTGCCAGCGAGCTGCTGCTAAACAAGTGAGACACGTTCTCCCTTCTTCTCACACGTGCAGAGTTAAAAAAACGTATTTTTGCTCCTAAAATAGTTTAATTTAATTTTAAATTAGTGTAAGATTGAAAAGGTAAACCCGGATCTGTACTGTACAGTTTACACTGAACTGCTGTCTCCTGCAATGCTAGAATGTAAATAGTGATGTTACTCCTGTATAGTCTGGACTGGAATTCATGCAGCTTCTTTTTTTTGGTAAAAGCAGGTAAATACAGTCATAAATTCATTTAATTCACTGCAATAAAAGTACAGGGCTTTAAGAAAAACAAATCAAAAAACACGAGAACACTTTACGGGGGGAAATTCTGACCTGCAGCTGCGTCAAACAGCAGCAAGGAGAAATAAATGACGTTCTCGGATTGGCTGCTGTGAACCTCCCTCCTCTGAGTACAGCAGACTGTGACGTCCGGGCCTCGTCCACCACGCCCCCCCCACCCCCCACCCCCGCCCTCATGCTGGTTGATTATGTTTGGCACGGCACTGAGTAGCGGAGATTCGTTCCGCTCAGGCGTCTGGTTGCCTTGGTAACCGCCACATGGGCAACAAGGCCCAAACGTCACAGTCAGTTGTTACTCAGAGGCGGGAGGTTCGAAAATCCGCTGATCTGCTGATCCGCGTGAAAGTGAGGGGTTTCTGTACTGTAAAATAATTAGTAGTGCGAGTGATGAAAAGTGATTGTTTATGCCATAAAAATTAGATTGAATGCAATAAAATGAGATAGCAGCAGGTGATGCGGGGATGAGACTAACATCAAATAACATACAGGATGTGAAACCCTGTAAAATCATTTGTACTTAGAATTTTGTGATCTTTTTAAAAAATAGCACCACCCTAGATCTTTTTTATTTGTTGATTTTTACTACGAAGTTTTGGGTACTATATATTTTACTATACCATCAACCCCTGGGCCAAATAATACTATGTATGTAAATATATACTGAAGTAAGAATAAAAGGAATGCAAACTTTCGAGCCAAAACATTACCTGTCTGTACATTACCGGTTCTCAGTTTGTCGCTTTCTCCTCCATCCAAGACACTGAATACCAGAACTAGCTGTAAGTGTTCTTATACTTGTATATTCTGCATGTTGACAGTGTGTAGACATTTCAGAGTCAATCACAGCAGGCCACAATTACTTAATGAAGTCTTATTATATAATTACTATTACTATTGTTATAAGATAAGATTAGAAAGAAGTTTTTATCCAGAGGGAAATTCTTTTGGCATAAACATGCTCATTGCAACAAGAGGAGTAGTAATAAGACAGAGAGTTAGGAGTGGGGGAAATATTAATAAAATAAAATAGTAATAGTGAAAACTCAAAAATAAGTAATTATAACAGATAAAAAAATAAACTAGCAACAGCGCAAATGGAATAATAAGTAAACTATTACAAAAAAACAAACAAGCAACTATAGCAGAAATAATAAAATAACAGATTATTAAAGCAAGTGGTTATAAAATGTAAGTCTCTGATGATTTTTTTCTTAAACAGTTACAGCAATAACATATATTTATTAACACTGATTTTGTTGTTTATATTTGTAGCATTACACAATAAAAAATATGCATTTAATGAAAAGTCTTTCACTCCTAAAAGTATGTTTCAGATTCCGGAGATTGAGGAGTCTGAGAAGTTCTACCGGTCCTTACCACGTCACTTACGACTCATCTTCGCTCTCTATAACACCATGGTCTCTCAGTCAGAGATGCTCTGCTACTTCGTCATCATCCTCAACCACATGGTGTCGGCCTCTTTGCTCACACTCTTCCTCCCCATCCTCATCTTCCTCTGGGCCATGCTCTCTGTGCCTCGACCCACCAAGCGATTCTGGATGACCGCTATCATCTACACTGAGGTCAGTGCAGAGATGCACAGTCACCATATGCCTTGGTCCAGTATTAGGAAGTGCATTTTTCTAGGGTTTTGAGAACAACTCTGTTTACAAACCAGGCTTATTGTGCAACATATCTGTTTCCCATTTCTCCACTTTTCCATTTCAGCTTGCTGTTGTAGTGAAGTATTTTTTCCAGTTTGGTTTCTTCCCATGGACTACCTCCGCATATCGGGGCATTAATGCAGAGCGTCCGTTTGCCCTGCCAAACATAGTGGGAGTAGAGAAGAAAGATGGTTACGTTCTGTTTGATCTCATACAGCTGCTTGCTCTTTTCTTCCATCGCTCGATTCTTAAGGTATGGTGGCAATCTGTTCTTGTAAAATAACATATTGCCGTTAAAGGACATTAGTGTGCAGTGAGTAGCGTATAGATTTGTCTGTGTGATTAGAGCTATAAAAATAGAATATAGCATATCACATCACTTTACATACTTTAAAACTGAGGAGTAAATGAATCAAATGTCAAATTAGTTAAATTTGCTAATCAGCCCATTTTGTGATGCTTCCACCGCCATGTTTCAAGTGTAGCAATGATGTTCTTTCAATCATGCACACAAACCCTTCTTTCTTCAGACATTACAATCTGATTGGAACACTGTTTTAAATTATTTTTCTAAACACTTAAATGGAAATTTGACATTTTAGCAGAGAAGATTTGCGTGGGTTGAATGTACAGCAATGACTGTAGCGCAGTCTGTTAGTTATTATTCTTTGTCTAACTGTTGTAAATATACTAGCTATGCTAAATATTAAAAACAATCATCTGAATAGTTGTTTGCTATTACTGTATCTTACATTTTGTGAAAGAAAACTCTATTGAAGGCTTTCTGTTGGTCATTATTCTCTGTGTAACTGTTGTAACTATGTAACTGTGTAATGACCAACGGACTGCACCACAGTCATTGCTGTACAAACAATCCACGTAAAACTCCTCTGCTAAAATAAGGGTTGCGTGCATGAAAGAACACCTTACCTTCACTGAAGCATGGTGGTGGAAGCGTCATGAAATGATTCGTAGCAAATTTTACTGGGACATTTGTTTCCTCACTTTGGTTTTAAAGTGATGCATGTAAAGTGATGTGATATTCTATGTTCTATTTTTCTCTACTGAAGGCACATGCCATTGGTGGCAGTTTTTGCTGATATGGCAGAAAGTTTGCAGAGACATACTTATCACATTCTAGTAAAACTCACAAAAAGAAAAGACATTGCAGCTAAAACAAATGTGGCCAACTGTAAAGCTAAAGTTTCCCTTTTGCTTGTCTATCACACGCTTTACTATTTCTCTGTGTGTGGGGATGTGATGAGAGAGTGAAAGGGTACAAGGGCAGCAGAGTGTGTTATGAAGTTTCCTTCTTTGGGGTTCCAGTGTCACGGCCTGTGGGACAACAAGGTGGTGGAGATGCCGGACTTCTTTAAGAAGCTGAAGAGGAAAACAGAGAAGAAAAAGCAGAGTGGAGGCACAAGAAGGGAGCAAGGAGAGGCTAGAAGACGACTCTTCTTTCTGCCACTCCACACATCCACTGCTTCTCTGTTTTGCAGGCAGAGAGAAGATTGCAGCTCTGAAAGCCATGGTGCGTGTCTGAGGGAGTGATATAAATTATACAGCCGTGTGTTTGTTGGGTTGTTAAAGTGAAAATAAGTTAACACATTCTCTACAGGAAAATGTAGCAGACACTATATTTATTTATATATGTACACAGTTTATGACAACCATTCCAGTCCAGTCCTTTATGAGGGACTGATTAGTGATCAGCTGAATCACATCTTATTTAATGAGGAAAAGTATAAAACACTGCTGTAATCGACTCTCTCCTCTCACACTGAGACCAGTCGGATGGTGAAACACTACTAGAAGTTCCTCAAAGCTCATTTTGTTTGAGAGAGAACGAGAGATTTGTTTTCTTTGAATTATTCAGGTTCTGTAAACGCAGCATCATTTCGCTTATTCTGATGTTTTGTCGTTTCCTTTAATTTAAAGAACACTATTTTATTTGGAAATGACGAGAAATATTGTCAACAGTTCTTAAAAAGACAAAGCTGTTCAGTTCAATACTTGCAGCTAGAAAAGATTAAACCTGAGAAACTGAACATTTTTGCAGTGCTCTTGTATTTATTCCCAGAGCTGTAAATTATACATTTCACTACATAAATACAGAAATAATCAGTTACTGTATTGTCCTGCAACATATACCCAACATATTCCAGGCATGAATTATTTTATGTTCTTTTATTGCATTTGCTCAACATCAGATCACTATTATGCTGTGTTAATTACTGTGTTTGTGTAATTGTACGTTCTTTTCATTCTCGACAGATGTTAAGGTGCCGACTCATCGCTCGAAGAAGAAGAAAAGTCAGCGCAAAGTGCCTGTTTCCAGGAAAGAGCAGCTCAGACAGCAGATGAGACAGAGACTAATGGAAGCTAAGGCTGCCATCATAGAAGTGTAAGAAAAGACATGCATGCAGGTCCTAGATTGAGACACGGTTGAACCGAGTGATAATTGAAAGATTCTGCCTACAAATGCAACATATGTGGAAACAGAGGACAAAATAATATCACCAGAAGATGAAAATCATATGTCATTGACATGGTATAATTGCAGAAAACGGCAGCTCGTCCATTTAAGCACATTTAAGCACATTGATATAAGGACATTGATATAAAGATCACCATCAAAGTTGGTGATCTTAAACGTAATTTTAAATTTATCCTATATAACGTTTCTGCACCAACTATATATTATATCGCTTATATTACTACACAATTTACACAGTTTGAATTGCTTCCCTTTTTTTCTTCATCTTCTAGGGCTCTACACATATATTTACCCATAAGGCAGTTCTTCTATGATATCATCCATCCTGAGTACAGCCCTGTGTGTGATGTGTATGCTCTGATGTTCTTGATAGACGTTGTAAACTTCATCATCATTATCTTTGGATACTGGGCATTTGGGGTAAGGCATCCTTGTGCATTATAATGCGTTATCTATTCACAGTTGTAAGTGAACCTCTGGCCCAAAACCTTTGCACACAACTGTAAAAGACATATTTAGATATATATTATATTGCCTGCGACTGCACTGTGAGAGTTAATTATCTTTCATTCTTAACAGCCCGCTTAACCCTCTGAGGTCTGAGGCCATTCTGGTACATTCAGGCAATTTGCTAGCCCTTTACATTTTTAAGTATTGCATCTAACTGAAATTGCCAAAGTGACAAATATTGTTATATTCTCAGCAACAATAATATGTGAGTAAAGTGAATGTAATGAAATTATTTTTTTTATATTGTGTAAACATGACATGACCAAAAACTTCATACAAAGTAAAAAAAAAAACACACCCTAAATATGTCTGAGCAAGACTTTTGAAGTTTGAACCTTATAAACATATGTGTTGGCTACACAAAGGAAATAAGAGTATTTAGAAATGTTATGTAGTTTTTAAGCAATTTGTAAGAGACTGTAAGTACGTAATCAGTTATGATTAATTGATTGTCTACATCTGACTTGGATCAAGACCTTAGGGTCCGTAAATGTAAGTAGATTGAATGAAAGAAACGTTTGCATGTACCACTTTTTATTAGAAATAAATTATAAGTTGTAAAAAAGTCACTATGCAGATGATATGTCACTAAGAAATTAAACAAAAGATGTATTTTGACCAGAGTTGCCCAATCCTTTGCAACATCTCTTCACCATCTAAAGTACATTCATGCTTATGTTCATCCAGAAGCACAGTGCTGCAGCTGACATCACTGAATCTCTATCAGAAGACCAAGTTCCAGAGGCCTTCCTTGTTATGCTCCTCATTCAGTTTGGTACTATGATCGTGGACCGTGCTCTCTACCTGCGCAAAACTCTTCTTGGGAAGTGTGTGTTCCAGGTGGTTCTGGTGTTTGGGATACACTTCTGGATGTTTTTTATCCTGCCTGGGGTAACTGAAAGGTCAGCAATAACTTTTCAGAAAGACGCAGTGTTTCTATAAATTGCAAATGCTCTACAATTATCTTGTGAACATTTAAAGGGCAACTGATTAATTATATAGCTCCAGAAAAAAAGAAACCACTGCAAATGATAGGATAAGATAAACCTTTATTAGTCCCACAAGTGGGAAATTTGCTTTGTGGGACTAATAAAGGTTTATCTTTAGTTTCTCAAGTTTTATCTTTTATAGCTACAAGTATTGAACTGAACAGCTTTGCCTTTTTTAAAGCATCATTTTAAAGGAAATGACAAAACTGTGATTATAGCATAAAGAACCTACATAAACACTTCTACTTATGTAAATGTTTACTCGTAAGTAACTTGATTTAGCTTGCTAAATCAAACTCTCTTCTCTAATGTGTCCTTGCAGGAGGTTCAACAGAAACCAGGTTGCACAGCTGTGGTACTTTGTGAAATGCATCTACTTTGGGTTGTCAGCGTACCAAATCAAATGTGGCTACCCCAACCGAGTCCTGGGCAACTTCCTCACCAAGAACTACAACTACCTCAACCTCTTTCTCTTTCAGGGGTGAGAATTTCCCACGTGCCATTTACATGACAGCTCATCTGTAGACGTATGTATATAGAATTGTAAGGGAGAAGAAAAAGAAAAAGTCAATTCTCCTTTTATAAGTGTATAAGTGGACACTTGAGACATAATGGAGACACACAGAAGTGCCAGGCCTACATGACTTTACACCCCTGCTTACATTTGGCATTAACATCTAATTAGTGTGATCCAACTGCATCCAGATCCAGCGTGTTTACACTCACACTGTCCACATTCACCTAGATCTCATGTTCCTTTGCAGTAGTTATATATTTGTACTATTTACTAGTGTACTATAATTTGTACTGTTCATATTCAAATGTCCTTTTTCATGCTTTTTCAGTTCATGACATTAGCAGACGCTCTTTTCCAGAGGCGACATCAGTGCTTAAGTCGTCCACATCTGTTCTTCATACCTGTAAAGCTAAACTCAAAAATTGAGTGTTTTGATCAAACTGAATGTGTTCTTGGGTTAACATCACTTTTTTCATTTTCTAAATTCAGTTCTATTTTCACACGGACGTTGTCCTGTTGTCCTCTGCAGTGGACATGCTGGGAAATTTAAATAAAAAATATATTAAAAGAAATTTAAATTGTATGGTGTTTTTAGGGCCAAATTAATAGGAAATCACAAAAAAAAATTGGAAGACACTTTTTCTCTTTGGTTCTCGGGAGGATATATGTATTTTTCAGGTTATAATTTTGTCTGTTACTTTTTGCTTGGCTTGTGGCCTGTCTTTCTCTCTCAGGTTTCGGATGGTCCCATTTCTCACAGAGCTGCGGGCAGTGATGGACTGGTTGTGGACAGACACCACCCTCAGTCTGTCCAGTTGGATCTGTGTTGAGGACATTTATGCAAACATCTTTATTCTCAAGTGCTGGAGAGAGTCTGAGAAGGTAAAATCTAAAACATACGTGTACACAGGGCTAAGAAACCATCACCTATTTTAGTGTATAAAAGACATTAGCTTTTAATTTTTTAACTAAGTTTTGGATCATGATTGGCTGGTAGTCCCACGTTACTTTTGCCAAGATTGGTTATCCGCCGCGTTGTATAAAATTAGCCAATCCGAGCACAGAAGTTGCCAAATTATTAGCCAATCGCAGCTGAAAATGGGTGTGTTTAAAAAAAGTAGAGCAGAGCGTAAAATACTGGCAGTATTGAAAGATAAGGAGAATCCGGTAACATACAGCATGGCGTTAAAACGGCCTTTTTTGGCACAGTGCTCGACTGGCTACCATCAGCCCACTGGGCAAATTTACCATCAGCCCACCGGACAAATGCCCTGTATGCCCGATGGTAAATTCAGGCCAGTTCGGGATTCCGCTTACACCCACTTCCTGGAACGACAGCCTGGACAGCACGATAAAATTGTGGCCCCTGAACCCCCCAATGATTTTCATATTCTGTGGCCCCCGAATCCCCAGTGATTCAGATTCTGTGGCCTGCTTGCTGTTGAAGTTGAATAGCCCTGGACTACACCATATAATGATCAGTCGTCTGCAATGATCAGATATAGTGGTCTGGTGGAAGGTGTGCAAACAGAACCTTTTTCTTCTGCATGACATCAGACAGATAAATCTGACACATAACTGATTAAATAGGATATCATACCGAAACTGCCCTCTTTCTGTCACACTGGCTGTAGAAATATCCTCACACTCCTGGACAAAAAAAGAATAAGGTGGTGAAGTACGGCATGGGTGGCTTCACCATTTTTGCCCTTATCTGCATCGTTTGGTTTCCCCTGCTCTTCATGTCATTGGTCAAGTCAGTTGCTGGAGTAACCAATCAGCCGTTAGACGTTTCCATCCAGCTTAGTATCGCAGGATATGAGGTTTGCAACTAGATGATTTTATTAATCATTGTTTATGCGTTTAAGTGTCCTGTTGACCACTCATTTAGTTTTTCTTTCTTCCTCCCTCTTTCCCTCCTCATGTTTGGGCTTTCATATTTGCCAGCCTTTGTTCACCATGAGTGCCCAAGAACAGAATCTAGTGCCTTATTCTGAATCTGCATACCACAAGATGACTAACGTTTATGCCACACACCCGGTAACGCACCACCCACCCGGCCAGAGAACCGGCCGACAACAAACATTAAAGGAATAGTTTAGTAAAAAATTACATTTACCCAAATTTCCAGTTATCTCACATATCCAGACCAAGCTGATAAAAGAGCTAAAGACACTCCGTAGATTTCTTTCTAATGTCATTGTGTACCTGTGTTATTTATTTATTTATGTATACATACTTATCTAAGTTTGTAGTTTACATATATATAAGTATTAGGGCTGTAACGGTACATCAGAATCAGAATCAGAATCAGAATCGCGTTTATTGACTAAGTATGTGAGCGAACACATACAAGGAATTTGATTCCGGCAGATGGTGTCTCTCAGTACAATACAATTAAAACAACA
>JBBPDE010000015.1:4588668-4604136 GCA_037974605.1 Nannopetersius ansorgii | reverse complement strand
GTTGGATCCAAGATGGCCGACTTCAAAATGGCCACCATGGTCACCACCCATCTTGAAAAGTTTGCCCCCTCACATATGCTAATGTGCCACAAACGGGAAGTTAATATCACCAACCATTCCCATTTTATTAAGGTGTATCCATATAAATGGCCCACCCTGTAAAATGACTAGACATAAATTACTTAAGTGAGCAGTTCTCTGTTCTAAGTTTAACATCGAGTTGTTTTTATCCAGACTCCATATTTATGCCTTTCTCTGTGATTTCTGGCAGGATCATTGACAAACTGCTTCCTAAATATATCAGAGGATCTTCTGGGCCAGAGGCTAAAATGGCATATCGACTTATTGTTGGCAAGTCATTTGTGATTAGCTCTGTTGAATAGAGCAATATTAATGCATCGTAATTTAAACATTCTGCTTCAATTAACTAATTTACAGAGCATTCCAATCGGCCAGATGACCTTCATCTAGCCTTCTTCCGTCCACTGTCCATCACACTACGACAAGCCAATGCAAGTACCAATGGGAGCACGGAGGGAAAAGGACCTCAGTGGTGGGTGGTGAAGGAGTGCACGGCAGGACCTCCACCAATGAGATGCCAGAACATTGAGATTGTGGTCTTTAATGATAAAGTCAGTCCGTCCAGCCTGGGCTTCCTAGCAGGACATGGGTGAGGAGTGTTTGGTTTCTCATAATTTTTTTTACTATTCTCATCACAGGGGCTATAAATGTCTAAATAGTAGAGTGAAGTGCACCAGTTCTGTACCTACACTAATATCATAAAGGCTTACAGCTTCTGACTGCAGCTGCTTAATTTTATCAGTCTGTTGATTCCATCCATCACTGATGAGGAACCACAGCTGAGTGTTGTTTGGGAGGTGATTAATTCTCAGCACATATACAAATGATAATGCTAACAGATTCCACAAAGGTAGATGCAAACACAGCTCCAGAAAAGAATAAGAGACCACTGCAATTTATTTTTATTGTGAACCCATTCCAGTCCAGTGTCTGTTAAATTCCTACACAAACACCTCATTCTGCTTTATCTGCTTTATTAGTGATCAGCTGAATCTTATTTAATGAGGAAAAGTATAAAACACTGCTGTAATCGACTCTCTCCTCTCACACTGAGACCAGTTGGATGGTGAAACACTACTAGAAGTTCCTCAAAGCTGATTATTGCCATTTTCTTTAAGAGAGAACGAGAGATTTGTTTTCTTTGAATTATTCAAGTTATGTACAGCAGAAAGAAGAAAGTGTTATTATTGCATATTATTTACTTAACACCGACAATATTTAATTACATACATTTTTATGTTAAGATTTACAGAAATATTTGAACTGTAACTGTGTTAAAGGGACACTGCTATTAAAAAGCTCCTTATTTGTTTAAAGTGTTTGCAAACAAAATGTTATTGTATATATTTTATATACAGTACTGGGCAAAAGGCACCTGAGAAAATGCTGCTTAAAAGCTGTTTCCTGCTGGGCAGTGGTGTTGAGTTAGTGTTAAAACTCTTACATTACAACAAATACAAACAACATTAATACAGTAAATGGTGGTTTTATGTGGCAAAGTGTTCGCTGAACCATTTCCAGACCTCTTTCCTCATGTAAGCCCAGTTTTCTTTTTACTGCAGGAGATTAAATTAGGTGTTGATTCTGGAATTTTATTCATTCACCCAATGACTGGAGGCCCTGAGCAGAAACCTGAATCCAAACCTGTGTTCTTCTAACCAGCGCACAGAATATCCACTACTTTTTAGAAAAAAGAAATCTTGATACTTTTTACTGCTTGTTTGTTTGCATTAATTCTAATATTCAGCTGTTTTTGCTGCAGAAAGAAGCCGCAGGTGCCTAAAACATTTGCACAGTACTGTAAAGTGAAAATGTTGATTATTTCTAGGCGACAAAAAATTGTCGGTTTCTAACTTTTTATTTTGTGATGCAGCATCGTGGGGCTGTACATGTCAGTGGTCCTGGTGATCGGTAAGTTTGTACGAGAGTTCTTTAATGGAATATCCCGCTCCATCATGTTCGAGGAGCTGCCCAATGTGGACCGGGTGCTGAAACTGTGCACAGACATATTTGTTGTCCGTGAGACTGGAGAGATGGAGCTAGAGGAACAACTTTTTGAGAAGCTCATCTTCTTATACCGCTCGCCTGAAACCATGATCAAAATGACACGAGAGAAGAAAAATGATTAGGCTAAAAAAATAAATTACTGTTTCAAAATTTGAAGATCTCCTTTTCTACATTTACAACAAGTGAGCTGCTGACCTTCCCAGAGTTTTTCTGATCATTTCTGGATGTTTGATTAGTGGAGTTGAGTATAGATTAGTATTACTACAAATGTGGTTTTACAAGCAGATGAGTATTATCCAATTAAGCCTTTGAGCATGAATCACTTTAAACTGTTTCTCAAAATTTTCTTCAACAATACGTATGTAATATAATGTAACATGCATGGGCCTTTAAGTCTTATTTAATTCGTTATTAAATGTCTTTGTTTAATGCGGGAGGACAAAAGATGGCATGACCCTTTCCTTGTGAAATATGTGAAGCAGGTGTTTATTGATCGGTACACACACTGTGAAAAAGAGTCTGAGCGAATATCAGAACAACACGATTATTAAGACTTTTCTCAGCAGCTGCTTTTGTAGTTTGCAGTTATTTAGCCAACTTATTTGTTAATTAGCCAGTTTAGGCTTGTTCATCCAACATTAGGCTGAAAATAAAGTCATTTTTACATGTACAGCATTTGACAGGCACTGTTATTCAGAATGACTTCCAGTCTAATCTATTGTAGCATTGTCTTGATTTATTCTGAAGCAGGAAATCAAACCACTGCACTGCCTCAACTGTCATATACTTGAAAGTTTGTGAACCCTTATCTAAATTGTTTAAAGTTGTCTAAATTTCTGCATAAATATGACAGATTTTTAATATTGGATCATTTTCCTCAATGAATAAAGGACCAAGTGAAAAAAAAGGTCTCATTTATTCTACTGGACTCTCTTCATCTACTTTGAGGACGTGTCTGATGATGTTTCAGGTCCCATTTGTGCAGAAATGTGAGACAATTTTATAATGTTCACAAACTTTGTAGAGACCAGAAATTAGTTAACTAATGAAGATCTTTTCGATACCACTAGCAGTGCGAACTGTCACATAAGTGTTACATACAGGCTTTCAGTAGTAAGGACAATAATAACAGCTCTCTTCAGGTTACTAGATCATGGTCTGTACAGGATAGTGGGTAATATCTCTGCCCTCCACCTAGAAGACTGGAACCGAACAAGCTAACTGCTAATAAACACTAATGAATCATGCTAATGAATCCTCATAATTTGTGGAGTTTTATACAAAATAATTATAATGCAGGAACACAGATTCTGTCCAGAAGGTTTGTTTTAATACACAGGCTTCAAGCTCATCCTTTATTTATTATCAAGAGTAATCTTTGATCAACCATTCAAAATGAAAAAATGAAAAGGAGAAAAATGCTGCATATCCTTAAGTTCATCTTTTTTTTTTCAATTTGACAATCTATAGACAAGGAAAAAGTCTTTGAACTAACAAACATCATTAGAATGCATTAACAGAACAATACCATTTACTAGTGAGAGTGAATATCATTAATGATCACAGGAATACTTTGAACTTACTTTTTTATTGATTGGTGTTATAATACACGTCAAAATTTAGGCTTAATAAGTGCTAAAGTAAAAGTAAACGGGAAATCAGATCTTGACAGAATCAAATAAAAAATAATCTAAATATATCACTGCCGCCGGTCAGAGGGGCCAGTAATGTCCATTGCTATCACCAAAAAACCCTGTGAAGAGAGAAAGCAATTCTCATGCAGCATCATAAGAGTTTAGTTTCTCTTAATAGGCCTTCAGAGCCCACAGCAAAACGCCACAGGAAATCCTTTCAAAAATCCACAGGAAATCCACAGGAAATCCTTTTGTGTGCGAACTCTTACACACACCACAGCCACATTTATTCAGCTACAATAATTTTCAGTAATTTTGGTGCACTATTGGTTATTGTCTATTTTTTAAAACTATTCTCTATTGCCTTATTATCTTTTATTCTTCTGTTGCATCTTTAAGAAGTAGTTTGCTTTCTTAATTGTCAGGGTCAGTTTCAGAAGTGTTCACTATTGTGGGAACTCAACTGTAAAGGTGGTGGAACACTGTATAATCAGGACAGTTTCTGATAGCCAGCTACCTTTAGATACGCTTATCTAGTGCTGTTGAAAGTTCGGGCTTGTCTGTACAAAAGCTTTTTTTTTGCATTACAGCTCTCATTTCTCCACAAAAGAGCTGTAATGTTTTTTTTTCACCATACATATTTTTACACTTACATTTATGTTTATGGCTTTTAGCAGACGCTCTTATCCAGAGTACAAAAATATGCAACCTTTATTTTTGATCATCAGATCATCAGATTTTTGTGTTTGGTTATACCCAATAGGCAATATAAGCAGTCCCTAAAGGCTCCTGAGTGTGTGTTTCGTATTGTTTCTGTTAATGATAATACTGTTACTGATAATATAAATGATGACTACTGTGCTCATTCCTGATATTAAGATATATCTTGGGTGATCCAATCATAAGTATCATTAAGTACATTTATGGCATTTAGCAGTTTTTATCCAAAGCGAGTTCCATTCCCTAACTACTGGGGGCAGTCTCCCTGCAGCAACTTGGGATTAAGGGTCTTGTACAAGAACCCAGGGGTGTTGTGCTGAAGATAGGATTCGAACCCATGACCTCTTGGTCCAGAGGCAAGTGTCCTACCCAAAAGGCCACCACCACCACTCAAGTTGAAGACATCACTCAAACCACATTTGGAGGTGGTCAGGGGTTCAGAAGCTTCACAACTGGTCACCAGAGACAAAATGCCAGGTGTAAACAAATTAACTGTGTGTCCCTTGGTTCAGTCCCCTATGATCAGGTCATCCAAGACAACATTTTTATGCCAGGTATGAACAGAGACTTTGTTTCCAAGATTGTTTGATCCTGTTGACGTAGACCATTTAGTTATTCACTTTAACCTGTTTTTTTTTTAAACAGTAATGTTCTGCTGTGACTACCTTTGTATTTATTAAACTTTTTATCTAATCAAAATGAATGACGATATCCTTTCTTCAATTTCAAATGATCTCATTTAAATAAAATAATATAATTATTGTGGCGGTGGGAGAGTATGATGTTGCAAAGGACCCACAAATATTCTATACCATAGGCTTTTCTATGTATTTGAATCAGTAATTATATATTAGAATTAAGTTAAGTGTAGTTACTCTTCTTTATCATAAGAAAGAAAATCATACAAAACATATCATACAAAAACATCTTATACTTACATTTTCAATGGTCATCACTGAATCTGTGATATTGAAACCCTTCACAAAAGGCAACTGAATGCCATCCTTTAGTTTGACTAAACAAGATAAAATAAATAAGACAGCATTTCAGTTTTAAGAGAACACCCAAACAATTAATCTGGAGCATATCTAGAACTTCTTACCATTCAGTTTTGGAAGTACAAACATTTTCATCGCCATCTTCACCATTTGCTCAATTGGGGTGGTCTGTAGGTAAAATTCATCACTGGTTAAAATAATGCAGGACAGGTCATGCTGTCTCTTATTTAACTAATGAGTGCCTGAATACATACTGAGAAATCACCAATTTCAGTTGATCCCAATGTCACAGTCAAACTTCAGTCAGAAATAGAAATGTAAAGGGAAAGTTACTTCTCTGTAATTTGAATAAAACATGATCCAAAATTGCAACCGATGGCTGTGTCCACCTACTTTTTCATTTCCAAAGCTCCCTTCACCAGCTGTTTGTCAGTGTAAGCTTTGGCGCTAAAAGAGCTTTCCTTGAAGAGCGGAAGAAGAATAGAAAGACAGTGAGTGTAACAAGTGCAGTTAGCATCCTGCAGAGCCAACCGAAGGACACACACAATTGACTCACACACACCTATGCTCAATTTAGAATACCCAGTTCTCCTGACGCTCATGTCTTTGAACTGTGGGAGAAACCCAGAGATCCCGGAGGAAAACCTCACCATAGGGGGGTTCATTAGGTTCAAAGAAAAAATCAGCGAATGACTGAGGCTGCAAAGTCTGAACCACGACTTTGCGGGGGAACACTGTATTTACACAGAATATTATATGATGCAAATATATGCTTAACTCACCACATTCAGACTGAAGAGAGGTATTGCAACGGAGTCTGGCTTCAAGGCAGAGGCTTTCACAGAAATAAACAACTGGACACTCATCACTGTTTCTTTAAAGGAAAACAGTGGAGTCTGACTTGAATACAGCAACAACTCCATCAACATGTCTGGATACTTCTTTGGGAGCTTCAGGAAAGACACAAGAAAACTATTAGATGAGTTAATATTATTTATTGGTTACCTAATATACTACTACTACAATGAAGAAGAAGAAGAAGTATTTGGGGAAATGTACGTGTTTGGTGATTGGTGGGACTGGCTTAAAAGGGAATAGTTTATAAGTTCAGTTTAAGTGGAACTGTGTTTTCAGTCCACCATTACATTAGGTATACAAAGCTCCGAGTGTACCTTTGTTTAAAGAGTTTAATGTTTATTCTAAAAATAAACATGGAAGCCTGTCTGAATGCCTGCTCCCCTTGGGGTCAAGGGCGGATACATAACAGAGACATACTTTATATATTCAAGTTTGTGCAGCTTTTCTCAATAGATTGCCACAACAGGGGTAAACATAATCAAACTTACTTTTTATAACTATACAGCTCTGCAAGAAAGTTTTTAAGAATTGACAAAATGTCTCATAATTTCCAAATTAAAATATCATTCTTTGTATACAGAACTTGAATCATTTAAAGAAAACAAATCTCTCATTCTCTCTTAAACAAAATGGCAATAATGAACTTTGAGGAACTTCTACTAGTGTTTCACCATCCAACTGGTCTCATTGTGAGAGGAGAGAGTCGATTACAGCAGTGTTTTATACTTTTCCTCAATAAATAAGATGTGATTCAGCTGATCACTAATCAGTCCCTCATTAAGCAGAATGAGGTGTTTGTGTAGGAATTTAACAGACACTGGACTGGAATGGGTTCACACTCATAAATAAAAATAAATTGCAGTGGTCTCTTATTCTTTTCCGGAGCTGTGTTTGCATCTACCTTTGTGGAATCTGTTAGCATTATCATTTGTATCTGTGCTGAGAATGAATCACCTCCCAAACAACACTCAGCTGTGGTTCCCCATCAGTGATGGATGGAATCAACAGACTGATAAAATTAAGCAGCTGCAGTCAGAAGCTGTAAGCCTTTATGATATTAGTGTAGGTACAGAACTGGTGCACTTCACTCTACTATTTAGACATTTACAGCCCCTGTCATAAAGACGCTGATTTAAATCTAAATTGCAGCGGCCTCTTTGGTCATGAAAATTAAGTATCAGTGAATAAATACAAACCTGAGGAACCAGCGTTCCAAACTGGCTTGTGTTCAGGTGGATGGGAGAGATCTTGGGGATCTACAAATAACATTTGAGATATTACAGAAGAAATAAGAACATGCACCTCATGGGTTTGGACATACACCATTACATATATTAGGCTATGCTAAATGATGTAATTCACTTTTCAGCAATTAAAATATTGCAGCGTAATTCAATTGAGTTTTTATACAGGCTGAACCACAAAAATCTGCCAAAATTAACAAGCAAACCGAGAATAACCGTGGCAAAAAAAAACAGAGATCCTTATTCAAGACCTCCGTTTGTGATGCTTTATGTACAGTATACAACAAATAAATGCTGTTAATTGTAGGGGTGTAACAGTACACAGATGTCACGGTTCGATAGGTACCTCGGTTTTGAGGTCACGGTTCGGTACGGTTCACGATACAGCAAAGTTAAACAACAAAAAGTTTTAAAGAATGAGGCTTGGTTTGTTTTCTTTTATTTTAAATAAACAGCAATGTATTAACCAGTGAACACACACTCTTGCTTATTTTTTCATGTATGTGTAAGGCAGCAGAAGTGTTACGCCAGTAGGTGGCACTAGATTTACTTGCGCTTTTTGGTCCCGCTGTGATTCCGTATTACTTCAATCTCGTCTTCTCAGTCGTACCGTGTATTCTCCGAAAGACATCATGTACCGAACCGTGACCCATGTACCGTGACAGTTCGGTAAGAATACATGTACCGTTACAGCCCTACAACTGCATTCTATGTGACATTTGTGCATGTGCAGTTTGAGTTAGTGTTGTCAGACTTGACACGATCAGGTTTCCCACTGATTCAGCTTCAAGATTATATCAGAAAATGTCCTCACCATGTCGTCTGTGATGTGTATTTGCAACACTCCAGCACTGTGAAAGGCATACGCTGCAGAGTTCAGACAAAACTCTGATGCACCCAGAGATGCCATGTAATCCTCTCGCCATGGCAGCTCAAAGTGGTTGGGAGAAAACGGTGGCTCGGAAGGAGAGGCTCTGTTGTAAAACTCTCCCTGTTATAGCAATATAACACAAGAGTGGATTTAAAACATTTCCATTTACATGTACAGCATTTAGCAGACGCTTTTATCAGTGCTCAAATAGTCTCAGTAGGGAAAAAGAAATGATAAGCAATAACAAGCAATAACAATCCTAATCAGTTACAGTAACAATTGTTAAAATAATCCCTATATGATCAGTATATATGATGCAGCATCACAACTTTAGTACTGGGCAGCCCACCTCTAGTTTTTGAAACATGCTCTACCACTACTCCCTTTCTTTTGATCTAAATATAGACATTGCTTTAATTCTAATTAAAACACCATCTAGTTTTTCATATCAAACATTCACTTAGAGTCTCTTTTTCCTACCATTATCCGCTGCTAAAGTTTTTATATTTAAAATAGATATATAAACAATTACACGAGTAACCAGGACCAGTCTCTGATATTGTTGCTTGAAAGCATTATCCATTATTATTTTATTTTTTTTAGAAATCTTAACATGAAGTCAAGTATAATCACTTCCATTACATAGGATATATGACAATAGGATAGGATATATTACAAAATATAATTTTATTAGTTTCATAGTCAGCATCAGTTAGTGAGCTTGGTGGGAAAAGACGTTTCCTGGGAATGCAGAATGCTATTAAGGATGAATATGAAAATGAATGCAATACCTTTACATTCAGTTCAAGTCCACTTTCCTTTACCAGAGGTGGGTCTAACAAAGATAGGTTCAGATATACATACTGATCCAGGTTCACGGCCTCTGGAAATAAACACAGGAGTGTTATTGATCAGATATTCATCATACATGTAGCATGAACATTTCCATGGCTGCCAGGAACTTTACAGTGCAAAGCAGAGCCGCTGACATTCATTTTCTGTGAGACCAGGACCCGGATTCAACCCACCAACCCTGGCGGAACGAGGCTGCGTCACCTTGGGGCGCTGCTGGCATGTCTTTATAAATACAAGGTGTGTGAGACTGCACACTGTGCCTCAATAAACTGCCATTTGTGATCAGATCTGGCACTCTATTATAAATAAATGAAAAAACATATACACATTTAAAGATGCCATTTTGCTGTGTTCAGTTATTTTACACATACTGCATATTACACCTGCTTCTGTGTGCTGTTACTGCAAGTTCTTGAAGATCACATTAAAAATGTTGGAAAGACCAATATGTCTATGGAACACCAACTATTCCCATTCCTCACTTTTATCTCAAAGCGTAGTTTGTCCTTCTAACTCATGCAGAAATCCATCCCAAGTTTTAAGGACATACAGTCTCTTCTTACACTTCAGTCAGTTATCGAAGGCAGGGTCTGAACTTGCACATTAGTTCAATAATTACAATAATGTACAGAGCAATGGTACTTGACTGAGAACCACTGTCCTAGTGTTACGAGGGTCAGTTAGGGGACTTAAAAGTTTGATTTGGTGTGGGTAATTTTGATTGAGTTTGGGTGATTGCTTTCCTGAACTGTGTAGGTTTGTGTGTGTTTTTTTCTTTTTTCCTTTTCTTTTCCTTTTTTCCTTTCCCTTTATTGAACCAATCACCGAGGAGGAACCTTTTAGGATGTGGACGTGCCCTCCAATCAGAAGCAGACAGGGGCGGGGCTTGTGCTTTTTTAGATGGCAGCCTACAGTGCTTTAGGGAACAGGGTGTTTCAGTGGACTGGAGTGCGTGGGCCTATGGGCCTCCCCGGTCTGGGGTAGGTCCCACCACAGTAGGTCCCTGACATCGGTTGGGACCCAGTAAGGTGAGTCGTTCACGGCTGGAAATATTTTATATTCCGTGTGGGGACGAGTTACTGCTGGCCCTTTCTTCCGTAGGCTGGCGAACGGCGAGGAGACGGTGAATCTGTGCGCGCAGCCTGGAAGTGGGACGGCCCGGGCCTTGGACATGTTTGTGGCTTTTGTGTGGAGACTGAAACTTAGGCTGAGGCACCTGGATTGTGTTTGCTTTATTGTTTGGTTTGTGTTTTCCTTATCCCGCTCCAGCATTTTTGTTTAATAAATATTGTTAAACTTTTAAATGGTCTTGCTGCTCTTTCCAAACGGGTTTTTAGCCTGGGGTCCCAGTACCCAGAGATTTTACTGGGTAGCGTTGTCATGACAACAAGCTTATTTTAAGAAGTGGCGTGGGCTAGGTTGTAACAAACAGCGGGTGTGCGTTTCTGTAGTTTTATCCCTGACACCGCGACACTAGTCAACAGGGCTCAATTTATCAGTGGTTGAGAGGATTCTAGTGGGTAAAACCCACACACACACTTTCTACCATTGTGTCCTTGATTAAGACATTTTTAGTAACTCCAGGTAAACTGTCTCTGTAACTAATGACTGTAAGACTGTCCCTGTAACTGTAAGGTAGCATAGCAAGGTCCCAGTCTGCGAAGATTATCCACTAGTGTACTGCAGGACTCTGTCCTTGGACCGCTTCTCTTTTCTCTATATACTGGTTCTCTTGAGAATGTAATAGGTTCACATGGCTTTTCCTACCACTTTTATGCTGATGACATGCAACTTATTCTCTCTTTCCTATCCGGTGACAATCAGGTCTCTACCCGCAGCTGATAGCCTAGTGGTTACGGCTTTCGCCCTGCGACCAGAAAGTCCGGGTTCGATTCCCAAGACGGCTAGGCACTGCTGAGGTACCCTGAGCAAGGTACCGTCCCCACGCACTGCTCCCTGGGCAGGCTATATTCCTGCAAAATTTCAACATCTTAATACAGCACAAGAAGGGGTCTAAGAATGTATTTGCTGACGCCTTACCCCGTGTGGCTTGAATTTTAAGGGGGAGGGTGTTATGTGCCAGGGCACGTAGGTATATTTTTCTCTGTGCCTGTGTGTGTGTTGGTGGTCTATTTGTGGGCATGGCTACATTCATTGGCAGTGGACATGTCAATCAGATGACCTCAGACTTCTGGTAGTTCCTGATTGGTTGATCGCGATGCTGAGTCGTGAGTGGAGGACTGCGCAGAGGAAGTCCCGGTCACTCTACTTAAAAGGAGGAAGTTGACGACAGGAAGATGTCATTCGACCCTTTTGTTTGTTAGAAAGAGTTGTTAAACTTCTCTTTTCTCTATACACTGGTTCTCTTGAGAATGTAATAGCTTCACATGGCTTTTCCTACCACTTTTATGCTGATGACATGCAACTTATTCTCTCTTTCCCATCCGGTGACAATCAGGTCTCAACCCGCAGCTGGTAGCCTAGTGGTTAGGGCATTCGCCCTGCGACTAGAAAGTTCGGGTTCCATTCCGAAGACTGCTAGGCACTGCTGAGGTACCCTGAGCAAGGTACCATCCCCGCGCACTGCTCCCTGGGTGCTGTGTTCATAGCTGCCCCCTGTTTCACTTGGTGAATGGGTTAAATGCAGAGGTTGAATTCTGTGGTGTGTTCATGTTTGACAAATGGTCACTTTTACTTTCATCTCAGACTGTCTGGCTCTGACAGTGAACAGTGTATACAGTACATGTATATTTAGTCAATTTAACTTCTTAAACTCTAAAGACCTGGGCACAGCACCAACACAGTCCCTCCTTTTCTTAACTACATTTATTTCTGTTACTGAACAACGGCACTGACATTTAAAGAATAACGTCTTTTTTTACATACAGACAGACATACACACAGACACACATACATACAGACACAAACACACACACACACACACACAAACAAACACACTGACACAAACATACACCCACACACAAACCCACACACACACACACACACGAAGGTGGCACTTAGAAGCAGGATATCCGAGCTTTGGACCTGCTTATTTTAGTGTTTCCCTTATTGTAATACATCATATTCAGAGGTATATGTTTGTTAGGTCTGGGAGGACTCCAGGGCCAGGTTGGGGAGCCACTAATTTTATTATTTATATAATTTTTTTGTTATTACTGGGTTAAAATACCAGGCATAGCAGCCAGATGGCTCTCTAGATCTTCAATTCCTTGATTAAACGCTGGACAAATCTAGAAGGAGACAAAAGATGTTATAACATCATTGACACCATACTAGGCTGACACTGTTAGAGGCTGCCTCTACCTAGAATCAAATGTTATAGAACTAAAGGTTACCTTTTGACGCAACATGTCTATGATGTGACCACTGAACATGTGTACAAATGGTTGGAAAATAAAACTATAAAAATAAAACACAGAAAATGATTTTGTAGAGCAGAGAGTCAAATAAAGGCTTGAATAAAGTTAATATTAATAAATGTTACAGTAGCAGTAATGTCTGTGGTGTTTTTGTTTTTATTCCTTCATAAAATACATATTTTCATCTGCAGCTCTGATAAAAGACAGCTTAAAAAAAGCCTATGATTACAGTTAAAACTATCACAAAGCATATAACTAGTATACACACTGACACTGGAGTGTAGAATAAATGACAATATCACTGCCAGAGCAATGTCTGTATTTTGTTATTTTGTTGAGTGGCTAAAGCTAATTGTCACAAGGGAACAACACAAACTCCTCACTTTCCACATCTGGTATTTGTCCTCTCTTTAGTAAACTTAAGTGAAGGAGAGGCGTTATTATGTAAAATATTGTAAATAAGACATATTTCAACAGTAAAAATCAGATTTCCTTCTATTATATTTAAAAATAAGAGTTCATGAGACATCAGTGAGGATAAATAAGTGTCTTTTGGACTTACCTGGCACCTCCATGGAAATTTACTTGTACACCTCCCACGTTACCAGAACATAAAGCGGCGCTAATGGACAGGCGTTGTTGATCAGTTCCCAACTGCAACTCAGTGTTGAGACTGATGGAATACACTGCCATTTCGAACCAGCCGCTGTCATAACTGTATGTAAGAGATGGGAGAAAGGCAGTTGCAGTATTCGTGAGCTCGTTTGTGAATTTCACATGTTTGACCCTTTAATATATTGAAGGGGTCATTTACCTTTTTTTTTTTATATATATTAAACACGTAAACATATGTAGCAACATCAGCCCTTATACATTTTTACATAACAAACAATACAAACTTTATTTTATTCCTTACAATTTTGTTACTTAATACTGATAAACTGTTTCTCCATTATGTATGGCTGCCGCACACCGTGCCTTTTTCAAAAAGCAGACTGGGCTGAAATCAGTGTGATTTACCGTCAGCGTGAATGGGTGGTGCTACACTATAGACTGAATTGGCCTCTGAGAATGTGAGAATCCTAAATGAATGGGTTCAAATTGAGCTTTTGTGCAAAGCTGGAATTTTTTTTAATACAAAAAAGGGTATTAGATCAGATGGAAGTCTACACAGACACTGGGAGAGCATGCAAACTCTACATAGAAAGGATTTGTGGGTGTCTAGATCAGAATCATTCATTCATTTTCTGTAACCGCTTAATCCTTATTAGGGTTGCGGGTACCTAGAGTCTATACCGGGGTCTACAGGCACGAGGCAAGGACTTGCCCTGGGTGGGGAACTGGCCCACCGCAGGACACGCACACACACACCTACGGTCAATATAGAATCCCCTGTTCACCTGACCTGCATGTCTTTGGACTGTGGGAGAAACCCAGAGACACTGGAGGACACTCACACCACCACCAGGAGAACATGTAAACTCCACACAACACACACCAGGACCCGGATTCAAACCACCAACCCTGGAGGTGTGAGGCAACAACAACAACGCTACCCCACCACCGTGGGGCCCAACTTGGAATCAAATCCAGGAAAAACATCTTACGAGGTGACAGTCCTGCCCACATGGTATGTTTGACAAAAGTAGTAAAATGAATTATTCAACTTTTAAACTTTCCATAAACTGCACATAGACATACACTGCAATATAATATAACAAATGTATGTGAATACTCTTGCTTACATGATGCCAAAGTGTGTATTCCAACTACCCCGGACATAGAGAGAGAGTCCATTCAATTGCAGAGATATGCCGGTTCCCTCTGAAAAGGTAACTGACGGCTCGGGCAAATCACAGCGCTGGATGGACATGCTGAGGATTCACCATATAAAAAATTCACCATGTAAAGAATGGATTCACAATATAAAGTATGTTTTAATTTTTCATACAGACTTTCTTCAGGTTATTTAAACTGACAACATTGTTAATCATGTTTACATGTTTAAAATTTTCCTGAAAATTTGCAGCATAAAAAATAAGCCAGGATTTAAAACGGAGGTTCTTTATGGTAGAATTTCCTTTCAAATTCAAATTGATTTTTCATAACTGCTTCTCTATAACTGAAACTCATTTAGAGCTATTTTTATGAATTTGTGTCTTGGAGGACTCTGGAGGTAAATTACACTGTCATTAAATCTTACAGTTGAATTTGAATGACTACATACTTACTCATGGAGGACATAGTCCACCGAGCCAATTTTAATATCCACATGTCCTCTGACTTCTGGAAGCACAACACTACTTATTTTACTCTGCAGCCAGTCAGTCAACACCTGAGACACTGCCAAAAGAAAAAAACACATACTCATTTTAACACTTTTTGAATGGCACATACAAGCATATGCATGTCACAAGTCCATTTTCATCATACATTTTTCCAGCTATGCGTGTGTATAAAGCTATCTAGGTAGACCTATACCATTTGCTAGTTACATTTAACATGTTTAATCTTACAATAATCTTACAATATTACAATATATTTATATATATTAGAGATGGGCATAGATTAATTTTTTAATCTAGATTAATCTCTTGTAATTGTCACGGCGTAGCCGTGTAGCCGTGCCACGCTTTGTTTTTTGGTTTCTGTTATTCCAGCACCCGCTGAGGAACCTTAGTTATATATTCATGTGTTCTGTTTTGTTATGCTGTAGTTCCTTGGTTTTGTTTTATTGCGTCCCTGTTCTCCCTGCGTGTCTCCCCGCCTGTCTCAGCCTTGCCCCAGTCTGACTGTGTTTCTGTTTTACCTCCATGTTCC
>JBBPDE010000015.1:4570418-4588568 GCA_037974605.1 Nannopetersius ansorgii | reverse complement strand
CTTAAATCCAATACTTTCTGAAATTCTCCCACCCCATCTACTCTACTTCCATCTACTGATAACAAATAACAAAGAAAAATAAAATGGTTAAAGGTTGTACCAATGGGTTTGTAGTCAGTGGCATCAAACGTCCTGAAGGAAGAACCAAAGGGACTCTTCATCTGCTGTTCCATCATGTCATCCTCATCATCAGCCTGCAGCATTGCTAACAGAGAGCAAGACACAGTTACCAGGAGAACCACAAAAGCCCTTGCCCACTAACATTTGTTCCCGAACTATCATACTGTGAGCATATGCAGCTGCACGAATGTTAAGCTGTGTGTGTGTGTGTGTGTGTGTGTGTGTGTGTGTGTGTGCACTACCTCCATAAATTACAGTTCCGTTGTTGTTAAAAACAATTCTGCATTGATCCAGTGCTGGTACCGTGTGTAGCAGATGGAAAGTCCTCAAGTCCCACTGACGAAATTGTTAATGAAACAAAACTTGCATACATGAAGTACACAAGATAAAATCAGCAAGAAAGGAAAGTTATACATTTACCTTAAATCTTGTTCTGATGTAACAGAAACAATACATTTACAAAAAGTACAAAACTGATCAAACTGTAACTACAAAGTTTAAATTAACAAATGAACAACTACTAACCTCAGTGAATAACTTTTGAAGCACCAGTTTACTATTCTTTTGTGTGTAGTCTTACTGCTCAACTGTGTATGCCCAAAAATGAAAGCTCAGTGTAAACTTACTCAGTTTATAATGTGACAAAAAGTGTAGACACTGGTTGAACGGGGTTCTGCTCTAAATAGAAATTCCATTTCTAGTGGAGAACAAACACAAGGATAAGAAAGAACCTTACAAATTATGTTGCTTCGGGACAGATTAAGTTCAGGTTTATACCTTGTAGAAGGCTCTTGGACTAATCTGTCTGATCCTTTCCTGATCACTCTAACTGCTGTAGTTCAGAAGTCATTATTTCATAGAACACATTAAATTAAGACACTAAAAGAAAATGGCAGCCGCCACACAGCTAGCCCTTCATTTGCGCAAAAAAACAAAAAAAAAAAGCCATGTCAAAAGCTCAATATTTAGCAATGTGTTTTTTAAAGTATTTTGTTATTATTATTGCTATATGTTTTTAAAACGGCTGTAGTGGTACTTCTTGTTCTTTTGTTTGTACCATTCATGTGATCACCTGTTCATTGTAAATATCATGCTTTTAGAAAAAGATGCTCTGTATCTCTGATCAGATGGTATAATGTATTATATCGTCGCTGTGGGGCGGAAACCTCATATCACCAAAACAGCTATTTTTCAGGAAACTGAAAAAACTATTTATACTCTATATAAATTAATACTGTGTCATCAAACATCCCAAGCTATTTTCAACACTTTTCATTGGTTAATAATTTCTAAATTTTACAGACGCACGTGGAGACGTGATGAAAAAAAAAAAACAAAGACCAAAAGTGGTGTTACGAGGTTTCCGCCCGACAGCGACGATATAAATGATCTTAATTAAATATATTAACTTAAAGCTTTTGGTGGGAAGTTTAAGGGTATTACACTACCAATAGAGCAAATTTAGTTTGAGGGATACAATCTCCGTGTTGATGATGACCTCCAGGCCATTGGGGTGGAAAACTCCACTGATGTTCATGTTGAATTTGTCAAACTTGTGGATAGCCTGTGCTGAGCGGACATCCCACATGACTCCATCGTTCAGGACGAGGTCATCAGTGGGATTGAAGGTGGCACAGTTGCGCTTGTAGTTATTGGCCAGGTCTGGGTTGTTCAGGGTCAGGGTTTTCTGCCCAGTTTGAATGTCATAAATCTAAGTCATTGGGGAGAGGAGAGAAAACGGTGTCATTTTCATTAAAGAAAAGGCAGACAACTTAAAATATGTTGCTTCTTAAGTAGACTGCAGCTTCTGAAAATTAAACGAATGCACTGAACACACAAATAAACGCCAATTTTAGTGCCTTACGTGGGCGATGTGTTCTTTTGTTCCTATTACTCTGTCCTGGGAAAGTTTACTGAACTCCACGTAATGATCATCTAAAAAGGAATGCCTGCAAAGAAAAATATCAAACAATCTCTCATTTACTGGCACAACTGTCTAACAATATAATTGGTAACATAAGTTGCCTAATACATTTTGACAGGGCTACAGTTGCAGTGCATTTGGCCTATAAAAATGTGAAATAAATGTTGGCTTGTTAACTTACTTCATAATGAAGACAGATTTCATACCCCACAGGGCTGACAGAGGATAACTCCATGAGGCTGATGTCAACAGTAAAGAACCGTCCTGTAAGACACAATTATTTCTATTTTGATGCAGACAAGCTCAGATCAATACTTTTATCATTCTGTATACAAATCTCAATAAACAATGAGCTTGTCCAAATTCATTTTTACATAATTTGAAATTAATAATATCTAACAAAATAGGAGACACCCAAACACTTTTAAAGTTGTTATACACAAAAATTAGGGCATTTTCTTGCTCATGAAAGCAATGCCGTATCAGATGTGATGCTAGAAAGGATACTGGAGGAAAAGGAACACATCTAACCTAATACTGTAAAAAATCGAACCCGAAATAGCACACACTGTTGTGCTGTTAGCTCTTCATTGTTTTCTGTGGGTAGCAGAGTGTTTGAGCACCCTAAGAAAATCTGCTCATGTAAAATGCTTCATTTAAAAAAAATGCCTCCTTTAAAGTGGTTTTAAATGCTCTAAAACTACTACTCATTTGTAATGTCATATCAGAAAAGAACTGGAATCGCTCCACCTCTGTGGATGTACCATCTCTAGCACATCCACAGAGGTGCGTTCTTAAGGTTTTTTAAAGATGTAAACTGTTGAGTTCATCATAGTGTAGTGTGTATACCCTTGAGGGTTCCAGGTGTGTGATTGCAGAGCTATGGCAGCTGTAGCTGGCCTCCTCCTGTCCACTGAAGACGTTGTAGAGTTTGAGCTGACCGGTGCACGTTCCCAGCATTAGGAATCGCTCCCGTGCTGAGAAAGCACAACACATGAAGCCGCTCTCATCCTCCTCTGCTTCTCTGAACACAGAAATTGGCCTGAACCTGGACACCCCAACCCAAACACACGCAACCATTAAATAAAAAAGAACCATCTCAAACTACAAACACATACTACTGATTACCCACACACTGATACTTCTACACAGTGTAAGAAATTTAGTAAGAAAACAGCCTTGACTTCCTGTTCATTACTACACCTGCTAAAGATCAGATGTCTGTCGAAGCAGCCTCCATCAACTCCGCCATATTTGGGGTACACTACCCGGCGTGTGTGTCGAGCGGTGAAGTTTGTGGGGGCCTGACGCCTCTGCTTTGGCTCAGGACACTGGTGGGGAGTGAAGAGACTGAAAGGAGGGCACGTGGTGACAGGGTTCTTACAGCGTGCATGCTGTTCCCGCAGGTACTCCGTTATGATACTACAAAAAGAATAACATTAATGAAGCATGGCAAAATGCCAACATCAGTTTACTCACACCTTGTTTAGCCATTGTATTGTTTATACATTGTCAATATAGTCAACTTTTTACTGTAGTAAAGGAATAGGAAATTGATTATATTGAGAAAATCAATAAAAACATTTGACCCAAAAAGTAAAGATATATCAGGATTTACTGGCCAAACTGAAATAAATTTATTTAGCTTTGTATCATATGAAGAATTTCATTGAGCAAAAGAAGATGGTGTTTGTAAAAATTACTGTTCAATGCTAAAAAAAAATGTTTCAATTAATAACCGAACTCACTTTCTGATCTCGTGATCATGAACTGATTAATCAATTAGGAATGTATTTTTTTTTAATTTACGTTCGTAATTTACTGTATCTAATGAGCATATTTTTACATACCAAGTAATGTAACAAAATATGCACCATTCACTGACTGTCAAATTATTTATCCTACTATTTTCAGTGCAATGAAACAACATTTTTTGGAAGGATTGATGACATTACTGTGACAATATGGTTAAACTGCTAAATCCTAGCATACGAACAATTAAAACAGGTTGAATAAAAATGTTAATCAGTAATGACTGAGTAAGACCAGACCTATCGAGAGCTGGAGGGGACGGGAGGTGGCGATCCATCTGTTTTTTCATGGCTGGACTTTGGATAAATGCTCCATGGTCCGATTTCTGTCTCAAGACTCGTGGCTTCTTCCCTCCTGTTGCACAGGGGGAGGGTCTGTCCTTTGAGAACACAATTCGTCCAATCAGAGGAGAAGTGTTGCTATGATGAGATGATGCAGAAGGAGTTATGGGAGGAGGCTGTGAGGTAGATGGGCGGGGCTGTGGGTGAAGAGGCAAAGTCACTGTATGAGGGGTATGGCCTCCAAGCCGTGCTGCCACCCCATTTGCAAGTCGAGGAGTCCTAGGGATGGCAGCTGGTGAGGGCGGAGTTGCCACAGTGACAGGTGTAAAAGACGCTATACTAGCATGTGTGTGTGAATGTGCGTGGATGCCCATTGGCAGGTCGGCCTCTTTTGTAAGTGCTGTAGCAGTATCGTTTAGGCCTTTTGACAAAAGATGGTTCCGAATTAGCAGCAGCAGCTCCTTTTCGGGGAAAGTAATACGTGACTGTGCTACAACATTCGCTCGCTGCAGCCGTGCAAGAGAGACATCCGTGCCAATTAGTAGAGGTTTCCCAGACACCTGTTCTATAAGCTCAGCAGCGTATTTGCAAAATCGAACATGCTCATTGCGTTTGTCTTGAAGTACAGGTTCCTTCATCAGCTGCTGGATCTGCCCACTGCTAAACAGTGGCAGCTTGCTAATGATCTGCCGCACACTGGCACTACGTGCTAACCCCACTAGAGCTTTGCATGAAAGCGCTCGAATTTGGTCTGCATCTGTGATGGGCATCTTGACAGTGAGCAGAGAGAGAAGGACTTTGATGCCATTGTTGCACTGAACCACGTTCCACATTTTGGCCAAGACACTCTCACTGGCATGGTGTGTCTGAGGCAAGCGTCGACGAGGAATTCCAGAGATGAACTTGCCAATGCTGGACACCTGCTTGTCTGGAGCACACACACAGTTGATAACGACTTGCAATGCAGACTTCTGGATTTCTGCATCATTGACGAATACCTCACCCTCAGCTACAACCAGCACAATGCTCATACCTGCATATACAAAAACAACAAGTAATCAAAAACTGTGAAACGACATCATACTGCGTCTTGTTTGTAAAAATACCTACAATTCCGTAATAAATATGGTTCAAGTATACGGTATTCTTGTGAAAAGCTCTTGACTCAAAACATAGTTATGTTACAAATCACCTCATCTATACTGAACTGATAAGCAAATTACATGTTTTCATGTTCTCAAATGAATAGTTTACCCCCCATCAGGTGCCGCCAGTGCCCTTCTAAATAAATGTGTTGAACTGTTACACAGTCTTGTTTTACTTTTTGTCTTTATGCCATATGTTGCGTGTTTGTGTTGTTTGTGCTCCCGGGACTGTAAGAAACATAATTTCATTCAGTCATATACAGTGTATGTGAAGGAATGACTATAAAAGCCAACTTGACTTTAACTTGACTTCTAATCTGTATAGTTTTGCAACATCTGTAATGTAATGGAACTACGATACCTTAATAATACCAGTATTATTACACAATAATCCCTCACCTACGGTCGTGATGGTAGCCCCTGCCTCATCCAGCACAGCCACATTCTCAGCCAAAAGAAGCTGAGTTTTTGGGATAACAGTCAGGATGCTGAGAATGTCCAGTGCATACCGCACTGTGTCACTCCTAGTACACAAAACATTTACAATTAAATACACAAATAATACCAGTTTTTAGACATCACATAAAAATAAGCCTACATCATTTGTTTGTTACAATTGGCCATTTTTTAAACACCTTTTTGTACCTTTTTGCAAGATTTTGGTTATGGCTCAATCAACATGCCGTCATTTATTACATACTACACTTCCAAATGCACTTCTGATGGATTTTTTTTTTATGCAGTTTATGATGTGGGAAAGCTATTTAATCTAAAGCATAACATGAAAAACACAATGAGTGCAAATGGCTCCCCCTTGTGGACACTGTTCAGACCTGTCAATGTTTAAAATTTCAAAGTAATCACTACACTGAGCCTTCAAGACCATATATTGTAATCAACTAATTTCGGTAATGGTGGTTTTATTCTATTGGGATTTATTTTTGTGACTTTAATTTAATAACCATGGCAGCCCTACTTGTTTCTGAAAGAGCTTGTGTACTTCAGGAAATTATCAAGCTCTCTTTGTAAGCGTTCCCATGCCAATACATTGTGGCTAAACAGTTTATTCTCTTTTCACCTGCCATAGTACGTCCTCCAGTCACAGGCAATGGATATCAGCTGCAGGAGGAGCTGCACACAGGACAGTTTGTGAAAAACCTCTGCAGGCTCCCAGTACAAACGCACCGGCCAATTCTCAATCAGGAACTCCACCATCTCAACCACCTGATCGTGGGTGTAGGAACAAGGCTGAGACACAGACAGACAGACAGACATAAGTGAATGTGAATTGACTATCATATAAACACACAAAGGGTTAAATAGATACTGACCAGGAAAACGTTGTTTTGGTATTTTTTAAGTAAAACTTTTTTTTCTTTGACAGTTCTAGATAATCAAGTAAGTGAAGCTAAAAGTAAACATGTTTTGAAAAGTATTTGGCTAGCAATATATATATATTTCTGTATGTTAAAATACACTGCACAGAGAAGCTGGATAACAGGTAAATGTGTACCTTATAGTAAGGCTGGGGATGTATAGGTGCTCCTCCCTCAGTGCGCTGCAAAGACTGCTTGACCTGCTCGACTTTGATTGCGAGGTGAGCCTCAAAGTACCTGCGCAGAGCCATGCATGTGTGCTTGGCTGTCTGTCTGCTGGAAAATATCTCATCATCACTCAGTAGTGCCCCCTGGTCCTCTGGGTTTAGAATCTCCAGTGTGCTTATCTGTGTATAACAAAGATGTGGTTTTGAAAAGACTGCCAAGGGGCACTTTGGATGCAATATACTTAATACAAAAATCAATAAGACCCTGGTAACTGTTCAAAACGAATACACACCAGATTGACAAGACGTCGCAGGCCGTCCTGCTTGTCAAACAGCTCAAGGACGGCTCGGAAGGCGAAGCAAATAGAGAAGAACATGGTTGCATGGCAGCAGCCAGAGGCGTGGGAACACTCCAGCAGCCATAAAGTATAACTCACCACTTCAGCTAGCAAAGAGTGAGGAAGCATACACACCTGCAAAAGAAAATGATTTTGATTTTACAGTATAATAAATCAGAAGTTCCTCGTTAAAGAATATTATGACTTATATCAGTTTGTTTCAATGCTACAGATTTTAAGAGGGTTATCATGATTATTTTATTTTAAATGATGTCCTGCATTAACTGTTTAGTGATTACTTTGTAATTTGATAAAACATGTGACTTTCCAGGTCATTGCAAAGCCATGCTCAGCCCGAACTTTCTTCACAAGAGGGAGCTACTAGCATATTTGCAGAAAAGACTCTTGAAAGGAAGAAGCAGGCTCTCAGAAATGGATGTATGTTGGTAGTGACATTTCATGTTCAAAGTAAAATGAAATGCTTGCATTATAAATATGGTTAGTCGATTGTCAATAGAGTCACTAGATTACTCAATGACTAGTATAACTGAATAGTGACAATGCCAAATGTAATGTGCATTGACCTGATGCAGTCAGAGGAAAGGGTGCAACAATTAATTATGGCACTTCACTTATGAGAAGCCGAAAATGTGACAATGTATTACAGACAGCATTCCTCTGGCCTTTACTAATGATGAGTTGTCTCCATTTTCTGTACCTTAGTTCATAAATATTGTGACCACCATATTGTAAACACGGCATCATAAATAGAATACAATCATGCAGTGACTATTAAACACCTAAAAGTTGAAATCTCTTCATTAACTGGTAGTGTTTTAAAATAAACTCAGATCTATTCACAGCACCTGAATATCACCAATTTATTTTAAGTCATACTGAGGCAGAGTAAACAAAATAAAACAAATAACACCAATAAAATAAAAAAAAAAAAATCAAAAGCTGGTTGTAAGTTAGTAGCATACAACAGTTGACATCCATGGAGTAAGACACTAGACTGAAGGAAAAGCATATCAAAATGTTAAATATCGTCGCTGTTGGGTAGAAAACTTGTATGTCCAAAATGTCCAGAACTGAAAGGAAACTGAAAAAACGATTTATATTCTAAATAAATGAATACTGTGTCATCAAAATTGGTATAACATCTTAAGATATGATTATATAACTGTATGTAAGGTTGTATCACCAATATTTTTGCAAAATCTTTCTTAAATGGACGGCGAATATAGAAATAGGAGTTCGTGCCATTATTGATTTTAGCGGTCGTGTTGCATCTAGACTGAACCTCTGTACATTACTGTACATGTATCGAGATCAATTAACAGACAACGCTTTATTAAAGCCTACAGCTTGTCTAACAAGGTTGAATAGCCTTTGTTCACTCAAAACTTGGACCAGTGAACTGACAAACATAACAGAAGCCTGATGGATATAAGAGGGAAATGTTTAACCTGCAAACTTACCGTTTACTTGCTCTCCTCCTCTCAGGAACAATTCAGTCAAAATATTTTTCTTTAAAAACTTATTCAGTTGTTGTCACTATACTTTACTTCCAAGGAGATAATTTTGAAATACAGCATCACTATACAGCATCTTCTTCTAGCTACTAACTGACTCAATAGTGCCATCTTCATGAAAGGAGTAAAAACAGCAGCTATTAATATAGTAAATAAAATATTTAATTCACTTTATAATACACATCACAAGTAGTGTACAGGTATGAGATTGTACATAAACTCAGGCTAAATAATGTTGTGGCTTTTTGCTACGGCTTCTGTTGAGCAGCTCCGCTGGATGACAAGGGGGTGGAGTTACAAGGGTTTGGCAACAGCTGTAGTGTCCAATGGACTAAAGAGATTTAATCCCAAGCTCTTTTCAACACTTTTCATTGGTTAATAATTTCTAAATTTTACAGACCCACGTGGAGACTGACCAATAGTATTGATTTATGAAAAAAAATAAAGACCAAAAGTGGAGTTACGAGGTTTCCGCCCGACAGCAATAATATATTTTTGTTGCAAGTAAACAGTGGCTTCAATACGGCTATGCCTGTAGCAGCACTATTTTGTGGTTGTTCAAAGGCAGTCAAAAGGCCTCTAGTACACCATAGATTCACACGGAAGCACAGGATTATGTTCAAATAAGGAGTAAAAATATTTTGTCTTTGTTTTGGGGAAATGCAAAATCAATTTGTGGATTTCTAGTCAAGAAGCTGGTATAAAGAGCATAAAGAGTACTCAGCAGAGCAGTACTGTTCATCAATTAACAGCACATAAGCTTGTCTCACCATTCTCTTCTGTCTTATAAATATCTGCACGTGTATTGGACATCTAATTTTCTTTTATCAACTTTCTATGTATTCCATTTCTTTTTGCTCTTTCATTATTTTATTCTTTCTTCTATTCCTGTAAAGCCCATTGAAAGACGTTTTGTGTAAGTTCATGTGCTATATAAATAAACTTGAAGTAGCCTAAAGAATGATATTATTTCTTTCACATGCTCTGTGTGTGTTAAATTGGAAATACCACATACCCTTTCCATGGCATCCTGGTTGTAGGCCAGGTAATAGAGACACAGAGAGACCCCTGTAGCAGCCATGGAGGGTCGCGGGATTTCCAGAAGTTTCTGCACGCCGCCATGAGCCACAAACTCTGCAGCAAACTTTTTATGCAGCAATAGAGAGGCCAGGTACTGCAACAAAAGAGAGGCTTACTCAGTCTGGGTAAGCACATAAAACAATCTGATACCACTTGCCTCAGCCAAAGTTTGAGTGATTTCAATCTCTGTTTTGAGCGCAATTCTAACCTTGAGTCTTACATAACATAGTTAAAGGAGCCTAGAAACAGTGTCTTACCTTGAGGGCCTCAAAGGTTAGCTGGACGTCATTTGTTTGTTTGAGGTCCATATAATGCATGAGAAGCTCCCGAGCACCAAGTTGCATAAACACAGCTAAAAGCTACACACACACAAACACGAGTAAAAGGCATAAACATACTGATTTCATTTATCACTGTATAACAGAGTTAAAACCAAGTTAAACTTTGACATGAGTGCTTTGTTGTAACGGTCTGTAGAACAAGTCAGAAAGTAAACTTGCATTTTTATTAGGGCTGCACAATATATTGCAAATTTACCATCATCGCGATATCAACATGCGCAATATACATATTGCAAAAAAAATATACACATCGCGAAAGACAGACTGACCTCCAATAAATGGGATTTTTCCAAAGCGCCACAGAGAAGAGGGCAAAAAAAAAATCTTCTGTGCTGCTGTTATAGATTGTTCCTTTTGCTATTTTTTCTGGCCAAGAACTTAAATAAATGTAAACATAATTTAAATTAAGATTTAAAATTATTTTAAAAAATATTTTCTTTCCATTTTAAGCATAAAGTTAAGATCGGACGATTTAAAATAGGATTTGTTTTTTAGTTTGGTATTACAGAAGCAAATCCTAACTGTATTTAGGTCAGGTAAAATATGCTAGGTAATGTTTATTTAACAATAATAAATACATTTTTTATTTCTCCAGTACCGGCAGGAGAACCATTAACGTCAGAGCTTATCGATACTTCGGTCTTTTATAATTAGGCACCGGGGCCGATTAAGTCCCGTGTTTCGGTACCCATCCCTACAATATTATCGCATATCGCATGTTTTCCTAATATCGTGCAGCCCTAATATAAAAATAAATAAATAAACAATTTAATTAAAAAATAAATTAAAAAATAAAATATATATACACACGAGATACATATGTATGAACGAAATACATATGTGAATGACAGGCTAGCTATAATCACGGCTTTTATAGAAACATATGGTGTGCAAGCAGTTGAGCTTTAGCTGACTAATATTTAGAACTGCAGTTACAAAATGATTCATTTTTATTTGAACACAAACTTACCTCCTGGTACTCTCCCAGAGGTGTCAGGTACTGCAGAATAAGACGCTGCTCTATGCCAGCCGTGAGAGGGTACAAATGGTAGTTATTCCCAATAACCCATGGGCTCATCTCTGACCAGCTGCTGTTAGACAGCTCATTGAAACTACGCTCAGGATCTGGCAATGAAAAATTCAGCTTCTGCTTGGCCTTCCTTCCATTCTCTCTTTCCAGTCTCTTTCTCCAGTCTCTCGCTCCATCACCAGGGCCGTCTGGCTCATCCGTCTCAGTTTGCAGGGCTGGAGCAGGTTTCATCATCCCTTTGATGCCCAAGTTGGCTCTTCCGGTGCATTTCGAGGTGGAACTAGGCAAGGAGGAGATCTCGCTGCCCAAATCATTCCCAAAGCTGTTCTGCTCTGAAAGTGTATTTGAGGGGCTGGGATGGTCACTGGTTGAGAACTCACCATCAACTGCCTCCTCATCCACTGGGAGAAGGGGCTCCAGGCTCTTGCGGGGACTTGGCCGTTTGAAATCCTTTTTGTTCTCAGCATCTTTCTCCTGAAGTTCTCGTAGTCTCTGTAGCATTAAGGGAACCTGCAGTCGAAATTCACATGTTAAATGAAATCAGTTAAAATAACCTCTTACTATTCAAGTGTAAAGCCCAAGTTCTAAAAGTAATCCAGAAACAATGTAATTCTAAGTTGTGGAGTACTGAGGAAGGAGATGCAGCCTCATGAAACATAAAAAGTATAAAGACTAACGCTCTTAAAAAATATTTCTAAGAGAAAACAAGTCTGAGAATAGAAGCTGCTAGACTATTTGGAAAAAACAACAAAAAAACCCCAATAAAATCTGACCCTGCATTTGTTTGCAATAGGAATACATTTCACATGAAGAAGTAAACATGAAGCAATTTTCTTTGACATCAATGGGATTTCTGACTCTGATAACACGCACATACCAGCACAGAGTTCTCCTCACGGTAGTTGGCAGCAATGTCCTGATTCTCCATGGCCCCTGCAAGTAGACCTGTTGCATAAATCCTCAGGGGCTGTTCTGCTTCCCGCGCCCATTTAAACAAGCGCTCAACAATGCCCTCCTACAAAACACACAGATGGACAGAGATTTAGAGGCAACACATCCCAAGTCTTTAGAACTTGTACTAAAAAAACAAAGTGCAATGTACAGTATAGATGGCCCATGTTACAGTACATGCTAGGTAGTGTTGCTTTCGTCAACGAAAATTCTAATGACTAAATGTGGTTTACAAAATAAAAGTATGCTAAAATGTCCATTTGCGTTGACTAAAACAAGACAAGACTTTTTCCTGTATAATAGAAAAGTATTGGGAAAAGTATCGGGACAAAAGTATCGGGACGGGACGCTGAACCTTAAAGTTGAATGGCCCTATGTCCCAATACTTTTGTCTATTGGGATACAGAGCCAATATAGTGCCAGGGAGAGAGAAAACACACACACACACACACACACACACACACACACACACACACTCCGATATCCATACAAAAATTGATCCGAAATTGGTCCGATTTGGTTGTGTAGACTATATTTGTTCAGGAATAAAAAAATATTCTGGTAAGTTCAGGCCAACACACTGAAGGTTTTTACCAGTTTTACAATTTAAGCCATACAAATGTACATTAAACACACTGGGTCAGTTTCCCAGACAGGGATTAAGCCTAGTCTTGGACTACCATTCCCTTTACAATGGGAAATCTCCATTCACAGAACTACTTAATCCAGGACTAGGCTTAATCCTTGTCCGGGAAACTGACCCACTAAGCCTAGAGAATCTCTTCAGCACCGCCGAGAAGGAGGAACAGTCCTGCTTACCTTCTCTTGAAAAACTACTGCAGTCTCCAGGCCGGGCATAATGTTCAGCAGAAGCCTACATGCTGCAGTGTTCAGAGGGACTTCTCTGCTTGTCATGACGTAGGAGTTCACCAACTATTAATATATAATCCCAATACAAATAACACAAATTCTCTATTAAACAAAATCAAGTTTGCACTGACATACAAACAGACAATGACAGAATATTACACAGCTGGTGACTGAAACTCCTGGTGAGCGATGCAAATAATATGTTGAGGTGCTTTGGCACCATGATTTTTACAGCAAAAACAACTAATTTAGTTCAATAAGACATGAGTGGTCAGGCACTAGCAAGCCCGTTTCTTACCGCGTTCATGAAGTCGTCATTCTTAAACAAAATTTTCAACAGGTGGCCCAGCATGCACTCTGGGTCTGCCCGTCCTAACACAGGTATGAAGCAGAACATCATTACAAAATACCCAGAACTAAACATTCAGCAATAAATGAAGTGATGGTGCTAACAGTGCATAACACAAAAGGTAAGAAAAGACAAGATATATCAGAAATGTCAGGACTGGATGGATGCAATACCTGGATGGCGATCATCAAACGGGTCAGGATCAGCCTTGTGATACTCCTCTGTCTCCCTCTCAACAAGCTCTGAAATTCTGGAGACGGAAAGGGGAAATTAAATTCAGGCAGCTCTTTCAGGTTAAAAAAAACTGAAAAAAAAAAATGATTTACACTGCATTCTCTTACTTGGTCAGGATGTTGACCAGGTCCTGTGTGCTGCCTTGTTGTTCTCGCTCCCATTGCTCCAGCAGAGCTGTTAGCTCTGCTTTGGAGTCCACGTTGCCCTCAACAGCAGACGCCATCACTCGGCCTAAAAGAGAGGGAAAGCCAGAGACAGATTTTGCATAGGCATATTCAGTACAATGAAATTCTGAACAGGAAACCTCAACTGACTTATCTCAAAAATATAAGTGAAAGACAAGCAAGTGGGATTTCCTGTCCACTGTGGTTCAGTCTCAAGGGCGCTTTAGTGTTCAATGTGATAGTCACCAGCATCTGCAGACCCTCTCCAGGGACAACAGGTGAGGAACAGGCTCTAAAAAACACCCACACCCTGCCAGCTCTCCACATGCCAAAACATACTCTGCTAAACCTGTAGTAACTACGTATTTGTATTTCTGAAAAGAACAAAATATCAAAGAAGCCCACAGTCTCTATCCCCACAGAAACCATGATCCACAGAACCTCTAACAGAATCATTTTCGGTATCGTAAAGCGCAGTCCAGGGGTTCAAACCCCATCCGTGTCTTTAGAGACATCTGATCTGGTGTCTAGGAAGTTGCCACTGCCATGAGAAACCGGTATTGCTAGTGGCACCACAGAGATACCCTTGTGCAGGATACCTTCCCCACACACTGCTCCCTGGCAGCACTCGGCTTTGCTTGGTGAATAGGTTTAATGCAGAGAAAGCATCACACTGTGTTGTGCTCATTTGTGATTATAAGAGGCGACTTTACCTTCCAACGACTGACATGTAGTACTGGCAAGGAGGCCCTACTTGGAGTCTAACTATAACCTTAAACTCACACTGTTAAAGCTAAAAAGACGTAACCTCCTTGTTTACCTTTAGTCACTTACTATACCATTCCAAGGAGGCAAAGTGACACTTGCACAGCTGTTTTAGCTCAAACAACCATTTATTGCATTATCCGAGGTTAGCTGATTTGTTTACGATGCTCTATTAAAACACCCGAGCATGTTTAAGACGGATAAGTTACACATAACTACAACTAAGTTGTTTCTGTAGAAGGTGCCTAGCTTGACTGCTAGCTCTTCGTCCACCTCATAGTTAGCAACTACCAAAGTTAACCAGAAGAAAGCGAGAATCTGTCATTTAGACAGGACAGTTTTGAAGTTTCGCATTTGAGTGAGACACGTCAAATACTAGACTGTGGAAGAGCCTGGTAGCTGAGGTAACAACAGAGTGCAGCTAACGGCTAACTGCTAATAACACAGCTCTGTCAGTGCAGCTCTCGAGCCACATGCTAACTAGCCTGCAGCACTGGTTTAGCATGTCTTACCCCAGTCAACAGCCAAGTCCCGCTCCCTCCGTCCTCACCCCTCTCCCTCTGTACCCTGGAGCTAGGAGTGTGTGCCCAGGCGAGGATTTCGAGGCTGTGAGAAGTGTTGGAGCCCACTCCGTCCCAGAAAACGTCCCTGTAAGATCCCTCAGTTCCAGACTGCCGTCAGCATGAAGCTGATCATGGCGACCACGTTCCAAACGTCACGCTTCCGCGACCCCCGGTCGGGCTTTAATGATGCAGCCGTTGTTTTCGTTTGGGCTGTGCAGGCTGTCTTCTGATTGGTCAGAACTCAACACACTGGAACCCTTCTATTGGCCTCTTCTTTAATTCTCAGTTTTTAGAATAACGAACATAGCAGCTTCTCATAATATTCAGGCGAGTCTAGCCTTGAATATTAAAGCTTCTTTCTGCGAGGTGAATGCATATAAATAATGTATAAAACTATTACAGTTTGGTAATGAATAAAAGACGTAGAGAGTAACGTAGCGAGATGTGTTGGTGACAGGCGCTTACAATATATGGACAAAAGTATTTGGACACACCTCTTTTTAACCTCACTTCCAGTGAAGGTTACTCTTAATGCTTCAACACACCAAAGCATTTTGGACAATACCATGACTCTAATTTTGTGAACACAGTTTGGAAAAGTCCCATATCTTTTCCAGCATGACTGTACCCCAGTGCCCAAAGCAAGGTCTGTAAGGACATTGTTGGATGAGTTCGGTATGCATGCAAACGCTTCTAAACACTTAAAACCCTTTCCCTACTTCATCCACAAAACACATATATGGACCTAAAGCCACAAAACTGAATGTAACAAAATGAACTATGAGTGTTTTTGATATGTAAATCAAACATAAACATACTAAAATGTAGAATTCAGGCAACGTTGTACAGTATGGAAATATCAAGGTGTTGATTAGGCCTCCAAATCCCACAAATTTATTATTTCGTTCGAGCATCTGTGGGATGTATTGGACAAATTAGTCCAATCCATGGGCCTACCTTGCAACTTACAATGCTTAAAGGATTTGCTGCTAAAGCATTGGGGCCAGATACCATAGCACAGTCTCAGAGGTCTTTTGGAGTCCATGTCTTGATGGGTTAATGCTGATTTGGCAGCCCAAGTGGGACCTATACAATGTCAGAAAATCTGTGTATTCTAGATATAAATGTATTAACCTATACCTTCTTTATATTCGATGAAGTGGAAGGTGTCCATTTTGTCATACATAAATACATGACAGAACAGCACGAAATAGTTCTCTGCATTTAGCCCATTCACCAAGTAAAGCAGTGGGCAGCCAGGTACACAGCACCCATGGAGCAGTGTGTGGGCATGATACCTCACTCAAGTGTACCTCAGTGGTGCCCCTGGCAGTCCTGAGATTTGAACCCACAGCCTTCTGATTGCAAAGGCAGATCCCTAACATTACATGAATCATGACTTTTGACTGAGAACACACCCATCAAAATGCACCAAACTAAAATAAAAAACTTTATGAAAGTGTGGTGTGGTAATGCCCTTGCAAAGGCACTGAAGAAAGTTAAACTGGATGAACAAAAGGTACATAAGCATAAACACAGAACTCACCCAGTCTTCTTTGAGCCACAAAGTGCAGGCGTACTATCATTTTCTGAATTTAGCTGTAAGTGCTAGTCCTGAAGTTTGTCTTGAGACCTCGAGTCTGAACAAGGTGAGCCTGGTGGTGAAAAGTTTACCATTATTGCCTTCTGACAGCTGTCACTTTGAGATAAACTTAATCACTGAGCTGAAGCTGACATGGGAAAGGGCGTGGAAACAAGCTCTAATGGACCTAGAAAGTTCAGCTCATATTTACAGGATTTTTTTTTCAAACAAGAACATTGTTATTTGCATAGAGGTGTTCAACTTGTTCTAAGCTCAAGAGAAAACTGAGATTATGAGGCAGAGTGGTTATAATTTGTACTATTAAAAAACACAGAGGTGCAGTTAAGACCCACAGCATGGAGTTAAATGTTAGAAGAGTCTATATGACTGATAACAAATGATGCTTTGTATATAATGAATTATGAATAAATGAATGTCTAAATATGTATTTGAAAATTAAAAGTCAGCTCTTCCCTAAATAGGATAAAAGGATAATGGAACCATAGAGTTATATAATACTATATAACAATCTATAATAATTTCAATGAAGTGGTGGGCTGTTATCCGCGTTAACGTGCTGCGTTAATGTGAGACTCTTATTGCACGATAAAAAATATATTGCAGTTAATCTATTCACAAAGTTGGGTTGGGAGCTGGGTCTATACTACACAATCTATGATGTCTTTCACCTTAATATTTTAGCATGGATTTACTCTCTCTCTTTCTCTCTCTCTGGCTCTCTCTCGTTCGTGACTTTTCCGGATCGTGTCCGTTTTAAACCTGTCTCGCACTCTCTGTCGCTCTCTCTCGCGCACGCTCTCTCTGTGCCTATCTCTCGTTCGTGACTTTTCCGGAGCGTGCGGATCATCTTTCTCTCTCGCTCCCTCTGTCTCTCTCTCTCGCTCTCTCTGTCTCTCTCTCTCCCTCTGTCTCTCTCTCTCGCTCTCGCTCTCTCTCTTTCTCTGTCTCTCTCTTGCGCTCTCTCTGTCTCTCTCCTTCCTGACTTCACCGCAGCGTGTAGATCTTCTCTTTCTCTCTGTCTCTGTATCTCTCTCTCTCTTACTCTCTCTGTCTCTGTATCTCTCTCTCTCTTACTCTCTCTGTCGCTCTCGTTCCTGACTTTTCCGTATTTAATCCTCGGGTTTATATTTACATTTTATTAAATGTTTATTAAATGTATTTAATCTATTAAACTGAGGTCAAAATGAAATTAAAGTGATCTGGGAGAACATTTGGAGCGATATTTATGGTTTACACTATAAAAATAGGCATTGGGATCTTTTTTTGGGGGGGGGGGGGGGGTCTCAGACCTTCGGCAGAATTCAAATGAGCCATTTTACTCTAGATTAATTTGAAGATTACAATGAGATTAATCTAGATTAAAAAATTAATCTATGCCCAGTTCTAATATTTGCAGTCACTTTCTTTGGTATAAGCAGATAAGTACCCTCACACCCTGGACACAGACTCTTTAACCTGCTGCCCTCTGGCAGATGGTATAGAAGCCTGCAGTCCAGGACCAG
>JBBPDE010000015.1:4559144-4569548 GCA_037974605.1 Nannopetersius ansorgii | reverse complement strand
CACACACACACACACACACACACACACACACACACACACACACACACACACACACACACACACACACACACATCCCATCAGTTACGGCTGAGACATTTTACTGTGAGAATGCGAGCCCCTCATAATAACAATGTACAAAAATAAAAAACACAAACAAATAAATATGCATCATTATAAATAAATTAATTTGGTAAACGGTCAAACATCAAAGAAAAGTAAAATACAAGTCGAATTAAAACTGCAAAAAAGGCTTTAAAAAAAGAAAGAAAAAGAAACAAATGGAGACTAGAACGCGATAAGGTACAATTTAGATGTTTCCTGAACGGCTGTCCAACCAGATTCAAGCTCACAGGAGGTGAATGTTTTAATGTTTTTGCCCTAAAAATGAATGAGCAGGGGAACAGGAGAGGCTGACCTGGACATTGTCTGTAAACAAAGGTGCAAATGCCACATACAGACACAGAAACAAGGCCAGGTGTCAGCATTATACAGTATACTGTACCTTTTATGCAGTAGCAGTGTATGGTGGCAAACGTGAGATGACTTTCAGCACAAATTTGACTGGTGTGGAATTCTCGCAGGTCACAAGACCTCAATAAGAGGATGTTAGTTTGTGAAAAATGGAATGAAACAGGGTGGATTTGGTTCAGTGAAAACAACACACTCTTAAAAATGAAGGGGCCAAAATGATGCCACGGAAGAACCGTTTTTGAATCTTTAACTTGATGAACCCACTTACTCACTTTCTGTATTTACTTAATCCACACTAGGGTCACAGGTACCCGGAGCCTATCCTGGAGCCTAGGGGCACGAGACAGGGACTCACCCAGTCCACTGCAGGGCACACACACCATTAACCCACACACTCTCACCTATGGTCAATTTAGAATCCCCAATTCACCTGGTTTGCATGTCTTTGGACTGTGGGAGAAACTGGAGACCCTGGAGGAAACCCACGGCCACCACGAGGAGAACTTACAAACTCCACACAAACACAAGACCAGGACCCAGATTCAAACCCCCAACCCTGAAGGTGTGAGGTAACAGCGGTACCCACTTCACCACCATGGGGCCCTGTAAAGAACTATTTTTTAAATGTGATGTGTGAGTATAAAAGGCATCCACACCAAGTACTGTTGGGGACCTTTCATTTTTAAGAGTGTACCATTTGGGGAGAGGACATTTGATTGTTTTGGCACACCATTGTCATTTACACAAGATGCTTTAATTTTGGTTTGACTGTTAATTTTATGGAAGAAGTAATGGGATGCATCAGGGACAGGGTTAACAATGTATCGCAGGACATGATGACCTACAGTAAGGAGGCTAGGCAATGTTAGTATATATTAGCTTAGCTCGAGTAAGACTACATGGTGAGAGGTAAGCATTAGAAGCTCCTGAACCCTGCACCTTCACCGTTACATTCAGTGAGACAGCAGCACAAGGCATCAGAGTTTTAGCATACACTCTTTGTATCAAAATCTCATTTTGTTGCCGCTCCATTTCGAAGGAATTTTGTAAAAGCTTTCAAACGTTTCTGAACGGGATTAATTCCCTTTATTCTGTATCATAGTAGGCTGAACTGGAGTTACCTGCTTGTGACCAGTGTCAAGAACCATTCAAATGTTTACAAAACCGTGAAAACATCAGTATCAGCATGTATTAAAATGGAGTCATAAGCGTATTGACACACATTAAAGATCATAGTCAGTGTAATGTCTGTCTCTAAGGCCTGTGCTTGCAACACTGTGGTAAAGGCGGGAAGTAAAATATACATTCTTATGGTTTTAAGGTCTTCAGTTAACATTTTTTTCCTTTTTTAAATGTATGTCAGTTTTGTGGGTATACAATCTTCGCGCCATGTTCCCATTTTTCAAACACTCCAGGATTCGTTGTCCTGTTTTCTAAGTTATCGGTGGAATTTTCAGAGCCTATTTTTTGTCATGATTATGACTAATTAACACCATTTTACAAAGCACAGATACATATTGATCAAACAAACCTATTTGATATTCCTGTTTAAATCTGGCTAAGTTGCTATCTTTACTAGTTAAGGTAAAGAACTGTACCTTGCTAAAAAAACTGCAAACCATTTTAGAAGTCCCCATTCCCCCCCCCCCCCCTGATCCTCACTACCCTCATAAAGTTGCCTAAAGGAAGCCCTTAGACACCCTCCCCCCAACCCACCACGTTGCTATAGTGACGTTCCTCTTACTTCTCTTTATAAATAAAATATATTCAGCATTAGGATTTTTCACTTTGTCCAGTTTCTCAGTCCCTCTCTGCACTGAACTCACAACCAGTTGCAATCAGTAATATTTTGGCTGGCTCAGCTTGTCCAATCACACTCTTGGTTCCAGTCTTGGTTCTTAGGGGTCAATCGCCTCTCATTTCTCCACGAAAGAGCTTGACGTAAGTCAGGTAAGAGCTTTCTCCTTATTGGGTCATCACCTCAATGACATCATCATCGTTACTGCAGCCGCTCTCGTCGGCCTCAGAACTCGGCGCCCTGTTCCCTGTGTCTTGGTGGGAATCGTACGCATCGCCTCGTGGGCTGGAGGAAACATAATGAGGCAGGAAGCTGGAACCAGTAGGTCCTGGCGTTGCTGCTGACAACCCTCCAGGCAGCAGCAGTGGGTGGTACATGCCCATGGGCTGCCTGTATGGCAGCGTGAACCCTGGAGGCAGCATGGCAGACACCCCAGGCCTCATCATGAATGAAGGACGAACAGTGGAAGTGGAAGAGGAGCGGGAGGAAGAGGGAGTGGCTGTGGCACTAGAGGTGGAGCTGCTGGAAGATGTCGGAGGGGAGTTAGGCAAAGCCCTACCACCTAAACTGTAGGTATCGGGCGAGACTGGGAACATGAAGTGGGACTCGCCCATAGGGGTATGGGGACGGAAGTAAGATGACCACATGGAGCGCAGGAGGGCAGGGTTAATGGCTGGGTTGAGGGTAGGATTTAAGCCGTATCCACCTGTGAATGGGTAATTCTGTGGGGGAGGTGGAGCAGAAGCTCTTTTCTCTGCGGCTCGCTGCTTAGGGGAGTGTTCTTTGCTTGGAGGTGATGTGGATTTGCGCTTCGTGCCCCGCAAGTCAAGGGGCGTCTCCATGCCAGGTGAGGTAATATCATTTTGAGGCAGAACTTTGATTACAGCCTTCTCAGAAGCTTTCTCCGAAGTGGCCATTTCTGAGGGGGGTGGGCTTGAGTGGTTGGCTTTGGTGTAACGCTGAAGCTCGTTCAGAATCTCCGGACTGTCTGGAGAGAGAGGTCGGGGGATGGCCTCAGGGTTGATATCCTTTGGCACGTTGTGGTCAAGTGACACACTTCCTTTTGTGCTCTTATTGATGGACTTCTCCAGTGAGGGTGACAATTCTGTGAGGAAAAGTAAACGACAAAGGGTTTTTCTTTTTGTATTGTCGGCTATCATTAGACAAATACATGCTGAATTAATTACTAATACACCATTAATGTTTCAATTTGTTTTGAGAGCAAAGTAATTCACATTGAATGAAGCTATGCATTAGCTGTACTAAGAGAAAACTGCAGCTTTTAATAGTTAATACTGAGATGGTACATGAGTGAAAAAACAAGGAGACAGATAATACCTTTCCTTGTGGCTCTGCCCTCCTCTGATTGTTTGGTTTTTCCAGCAGCACGAATGGCAAAAATCCTTCCATCACCTGTCCTAATGTAGGTTCCTAGAAACAAGGCATAGAGAAAATCATTTAAACCGCCGTTTAATCTGACGGGACGTGTCCCCTTCACATTTCATAATTATGGACCACCCCACATTTAACATAAAATATTAGTTCACCCAGCGCTGTTGAATCTTTCGCAAAAGAATCCATTTCTCCTTAATTGACTGGAGAGTACACACCCCACTGGAAATCCGCTCTGAGTTTCGAGCAGCCTGTCTATACAGTGACGATTCACTTCACTTGCATGCTATGAGTTGGAGGCAAACCCAGATTTCCAGCGGTGTGTGTTCTCCTATCGATTAAGTGGAATGGATTCTTTTACAAAAAATTCAAAATTCAAAAACACCCCACCCCCTATAAGGACTGAGACATTGCATGCACCCATCCACCCAGCCCATCCAAACCCCGCCCCCACCTCACGCTCAAACCCCGCCTCCACACATTAAAATGCTTCCGACGCCCTTGATTTTCACTCACGTTCATTCAGTAAAATCCCGTCAGTCAAATATGTGAGATAAAGACAGAAGAATGAATAAATCAGAGAGGGAGAGAGAGGGAGAGAGGGAGGGTGTGAGTGAGTGAGTGAGTGAGTAAGTGAGTGAGTGAGTGAGTGAGTGAGTGAGTGAGTGAAAGAGAGTAATCACCTTTAGTTCCTCGGATGACGTGGATGCTCTCGCCTGCGCTGATCCTGGCCTGCACATCTGAGGAATTGTTAGTATCGGGAATCACAATATCTGAGAAAGAGGGAGAGGATAAAGTCTCACTTTCAGTTTTCAATTATCTTCATTTTAGATTCAGGTGATCAGTGCATTTAAACAACCTTCCTTACAGTTGCCAAAACGACAGAGTATTTCATGTTGCAGAACATATGAAATTAAACCAACATGAGAACCGGTACTCTGACATCCAGAAAAAATAGCATAAAATGTATCTTTATAGTCATGGATATGCAGGACATTTCCATACAATTCCAGGTAAATGAATCAAACAGACTGCTTTGTGGTACAATGCATATTACATTTTTTCAGAACTTCAGTGTTTCTTTTCTAAGTAATTAACTGCAGAACTCATTGATTCTTATATTATGCAACATCTCTACCCCAGTAGAAAGTTTTGTTTTAACACAAATTCGAAACAGAAAGGATACTTTATTCCTAAATACTGCGATTATGACATTGGCATTTTTTTTAAATGTATTCCAAGGGAAATACATTTTACTCGTGGTCTAAATTATCCATAAATAATCAAAACACTCAAACACTACTGATCTTGAACTGTGATAAAGGGCTTCAAACTGCAACCTTCTGTGACATTAGCACTGCAAGGACCATTATCATGGTAACAATTAGTAACCAATATATATTGTGCAACCCTAGTGTTAGGGACTACTGTGGGTGTATGAGGTGCATATTTGTGAATGTAAGCACCTGTGGTGGTGACAATCTTCTGCACAAACACCCCTGCTTTCTGCAAGTAAGTGACTGGGAAGTTGACAGCAGATTTGGAATCTGAGGCCGTGGGAGTGGGCTCTGCCTTCCGTGGAATTGTGGGTGCTGGATGGACACTGGACACTGGCTTATCCTCTGGCCGTGGAGGAGGACGCCTAATGGGGGGGTGAAAGAAATCTCAGCAAAGGTTTGGTAGTATTGCTTCAAATGCTTAAAGAGGTGTAAAACTAGTTTACTGGTTACAATTATATTATAAATATGCGTTATTGGTCTTCCCATATAAAGATTTGGTTCCAGAGTATAATGGTTAGAATCTAAAGTATACTTTAAAAATCTCTTTGCGTCAATGTTATTTTCAAGTGTGTACTTTTTTCCTGATTACAAGCCCTGATCAGCTGTGAAAACAATGCCACAGTCATTCAATGAGTGAAAGTACGCAAAAATCTCTCATCATTGATTTGCATTGTTTCTTTCTGTGCATTTTTGCCTTTGAACACGGTTGTTAAAGCCTGAATGGGTTTTAGTTTTAGGTTGTAGGGCATCCTAATTTTAACACCACGTATAATTGGTTCAGCATACTAACTGCAACGCTTTTGCACAGTACTGTTTTAAAATGTGTCTTTTTTCCTCTAAGAAGACATTAATATTAGAATATTTACAAATGACAAATGGTATTTATGTCCGTCATTTCCCTTTATTTAACTCTTCCAGACCTCTTCTCACAAAAGGCCTGTATTACTTGTAGGTATTATCAAATTCCTGGTTTAAATGCTGCTGATGGAATTTCACAAATCCATGCAAAGGCTGAAGGCATCGAGAAGAAATCTGGAACTATACCTGTGTTCTTCTAACGCATTCAAAACTTTTACTTATTTCTTGTTTGTTTGCATTTACTCTAATATTAGCATTTGTTCTTAAAGGCAGAGAGTCATTTACTGCTGAGAGAGTGCTTTTGCACAGTGCTGTAGATAACTAAGCTTCAGAACTAGGCAGCAGCAACAACAACAACAAAACAAACCCTCACCAGTTCCTTTGGCTGAAGGCAGGGATGTTGGTAAGGCTTTGGTCACTGGCTGGGTAGTAATGTGCGTAAGACGGCCGAGTGTAGGGAACCGACGCTCTCTTCTCCTCCTCATAGCTCTTCTTGGCTGCTAGCTTCTCCTCACGGCTCAGCTTAAGATCCCGTCGATCCATCAGTAAGGACTCATGGTGGAAGGGATGCTGAGGGCGAGAGGAATAAACGATGAGTTGCTGAGACTCACAGTGATGGGAGTCTTGTGTGTTTGTGTGTATGAAAATACTGTCCAATCATTTGTTTTTGAATATAACATGGTATAATGGTTTCTTTGATCCCCTAAAGGATTTTTTTTCAGCAAAACAAAAAATCTAATTTACTCTAATTTTGCCACAAATGTACTTGATCAGCCAAGATGTATTTGGAGTCCAGTTCGAAACTGAAGAAGCAAAACTTGGGACACAAAACATGTCTTGATGAATCGAATACATCTGGGGTAAACTGGTGGTGGTGAAAAATTGTGTAAATTTGATTTTTTGCCAAACTATTCATTCATCCCTTTAAAGCAGGTGCCACCAAGTAGCAATCTCTAATACTGTTTGTCGTTAATACTGTTGCTTTGAATGCAGCTCAAGGAAACCAGTTATAATAAGCTTGATACACGCTGAAACACGTATGCAGCGTGATTCCTCTGGTTGCAGGTTTAACTTGGTTTATATGGTTAACTCAGACCTAATAGCCTGTATGTCCAACTACACTTCAGGTTCTCATTTACTCTCCTAGCTAGATACACCATGTGGACAAATGTACTGCTACACAGATGGTCCCTTACGTCCAGTGAAGGGTAATCTTAATGCTTCAGTATACCAAGACATTTTGGACAATGCCATGCTTTCAACTTTGTGGACACAGTTTGGGGAAGAACCTTTTCTATTCAAACAAGCTCCATAAACACATGCTTGGAGGAGTTCGGAGTAGAAGAACTTGATTGGCCCACACAGAGCACTGACCTCAACCCCATCTGACACCTTTGGGATGAACTGATAAATGCTCTAACAGAATGAATGGGAACAAATTCTTACAGAAACTCTTCCTCCAAGAAGAGGGGAAGCTGTTATAGCTGCAAATGGTAAACCAACTCCATATTAAACTCTATGTATTAACGTTTTTTTCCATTAACGTCCCTTTGGTGGAATTGTCAGGCGCAACAATACTTTTGTCCATATAACATGGGTTACCAAATAACTCAAAGTAGTTAGCAAAATGTTTTGTGTAATGTATGATGAGAGTTCATGGGGTTAACTGTAGGAGGTTTATTGTTTTTCAGTAACTACACTCCTATGTGAAAGTGTATGCAGAAGCACTCAAGGGTTACCTTGGTGATAAGGTGAGGATATCTCAGGCAGGCTGTCCTGATGACTGCTTCCATGTCTTCTTGTGGGTGGAGCAAGCAGGCAGACTCTGTGGGGTCAGGCTCCTCCTCCACAAAGTGCAGCAGGGACTCCACTTCCCGGCGAGTGAAAGTCAGAACGGGATTCAAGTCATCAATCACTCGATCTAACAGAAACAAATAGATACAGGATCCAACACAGATCAGTCTGTTTTCCTCCTTCAATCCTCACCACTTGTTCCACCTTTATGTTAATTGACTGACACCAGTGTATATCTGACTTGCATATATTCACTATGCCACTCTCTAAGGTGCACCTAGAACAGCTGAATCCAGTAATTACAAACAGATGTTCCATGTAAAATCGTGATAGAAAAAAATGGCAGTAGAATAACACACTCTGGAGAAGGAACTTATGAGCATAAGGTCGCCATTCTCATTACCAAGCATCAACTAGAGACAGATAAACAGATTTGGGGGAAAAAAATAAAAAAGAAAAGACAGTCAGAAAAGACTGAAGCCCTTCGGGTACTATTCTGCAAAACGGCGCACATCAAATGTATGGCAAACACCCACTGATTCTTTCACATAAGGCCTTTTCATGCATCACCGCCACAGCCGTGATGGATTTCTCCACTTTGAGCCAAAACATCAGCGTTGCAGATCCCATTGTTTACAAACAAACATGTAAATCCTGTAAACCAATTATAGATTCAAAAATGCAAGCTACATTATCACTGATCTGTGGTTCTTACATCAAATCTTTAGTTACAGTCATACCTGAGAATTTCATTATGAAAATGTCTGTGGCTTCTGAATATGTTCTTGTCAGTATGTACAAGAATGTATTTTCTGTAGAGGATATGATGCCCAAATTTGGAATGAGACTGGGGTAGTTCTTGAATCTTACCAGACATTCCCTGTTTGGAGATCTGCCGGTCATAGATTTTCTTCTCCAGGGTGAAGTCACACACCAATCTGTAGATATGGCACTGCTTGCGCTGTCCATAGCGATACACACGGCACACGGCCTGCGCATCGTGACATGGGTTCCATGAGGCGTCAAACACCACGACGCGATTGGCGCCGATCAAATTCACACCCAGACATCCAGCCCTGAAGATACACACACACACACACACATAACATAATTGTAAGTGGCCAAAACATAGGACATTGACCATTTGAAAATGGTATATATAAAGAATTGTGTATAATAGTTGTGTGTGTGCGCGCGCGTGTGTGTGTGTGTGTGTGTGTGTATCTCTATGTGTGTACACATATGTCCCACCTGGTGGACAGGAGGAAAACCCAAGCAGAAGTGTTTGCTGGGTCATTAAACTGGTTGATGAGCCTCTCTCGCTCTGAAACCGAGGTGCTCCCATCCAGTCCTGAAAAAGAAAAAAAAATAAAAATAACTCTTATTTATACTCTACATTTACAGTAGAGAGCACCAATCTAAGTTTGTGAGTTTGTGCTATGGAACAGAGTGCTATGTGCAAAGGTGTGCTTGTTTTGTCTGGACAAGGGGGTTACATAGTATTGTGAAAAATATCTGACACATGAGATTTTTCTTTTTAACTGGGCAATAAGCATTTCATTGCAAAATTCTCAAGTAAGAGTAAATACAAATAACATTAATGCAGTAAGCAGTGATTTTATAATTGTTAATGCACTCATCACTACTAATGGCAGGTCAATACTATTTCTATTTATCATCTTTTAGCTGGTTTAGCTGATAAGTGTTTCATTAAGTAAAGTCAGGGGCACTGGTGATGAAATTGAGCACATTTCTGTGATGGTTGGGGGGACTGACTATAGCTGTGTCCAAAAAATGCACTTGTTCGCTATAGCTGTGTCCAAAAAGTGCACATGCATAGTGCCCTACATAGTTAATGAGTGCACAGCTTAGGAGTCTGGAACCAAGCCGGAACTAGCTTACAAGATAACAATTACTTAAAATTATCTTGTTACTTTGGTGTTTCTACAAGCAGAAACACACGTATTACCAAGATATTTTAAACTCTTCAAAACCCTGTTTCTACCACACCTAATAGTACCTTAATATAAAGACACTGTGTCTTGAACAAAAAGTAACACGTCACGTATTCCAACAAGAAAGGAATAACTGTCATTTCTGTAATTTGCACAAATCTGCCAACATAGAGGGCTTTTCAGTGTGTTTGCCATTTGTGATATGTACACATACAGATCTATTTTCATGTGTTTGTGGTGTAATTCCACTGCCTGGGAGAGAGTGAGTAAATGAGCTACAAGCAAGTTTCATTGGGTCCTTTGAATCACAGCGACCAGCAGATGGCAGTAGACCCAGTAATAACGGAGATACTTACTGTAGTAGTTAACGTTGCGGACCCAGGTCTGTTTGAGTCCACTCTCACTCTGGTCAGGCATCGGCCTCTTGGCTAGGAACTCTTCGATGACTGTAAGAGTGGACAAACTCTGGCTGCAGAGTGTTTGGAGAGAGTGAAGGAGAAAAAAAAACCACATAAAGCATATAAACAAGCATCAGACTTTGTTTTAAATGTCACTTCTAATGGTAACTGTGTGTATATGTAAGTGTGTGTACCTGAAAACCAAGACCTTGTCTCCCTTCTTCACGCTTTCATCAATAATGTGAAACAGCAACACCATTTTAGCTGAATTTTCCAAGATGCCAGTCTTATAGCCAGCCATAATGTCTTTTGCCTGAGAAAAATCATAGACAAAGTAACATGAGCATGACTGTGTCAAGAATCAGCATTCACCAGATATGAGCATTTTAACTTAGTGGTCCCCAAACCCCGGGCCGCGGACCGGTACCGGGCCGTGGGTCATGTGGTACCGGTCCGCG
>JBBPDE010000015.1:4490994-4506326 GCA_037974605.1 Nannopetersius ansorgii | reverse complement strand
CTGTAACCCCTCAGATTTATGCAGATTCAGTCTAACGTGGATTTTTCTGAGAACCGAACTGTATTACCTCCACCAGTCCAGTGGTGGCAGTAATACACTGAAAAGTTGTCAACCGCCATAAAAAGAAGACAAAGAAGCTGCTGCAGCATGTAGCATGACTACTCCGTGTCTTGTCCTCGTATTTTAGTGTTTTAACCCCCCCACCCCCATTTTCAACAGTTATGTCAGCTTATATAGTACTAGTAAGCTGTGCCCTGTATAAACATGTGGGTAGAGAGAGTTATTTCAACCTTTCTTTTGTGTACGAGTCTTTGTTTTGGCTAATGCTAACATTTTCAAACAATTAAGTTTTTTTGATTCTGATTATTTATTTACCTTTTTTCTTTAAGGGTAATGCATTAAGCTGAGTTTAAATTGAAATTAAAGTGTTCTGGGGCAGATTTGGGGGCAGATTAAGGATTTACACTGTAAAATAGGCATTTTAGGCATTTTTACCAAAACACAACACCACAGTTTTTCACTATACACAGGGGTGCTCTTGGAAGCATGAAAAGCGAGGGATTAATGTACACCTACTGACAATTTAACATATTTGTCATGGGTTGTTCCCTTCGAATGGCTGGCGCACACACACCACTCAAAGTACATGTGCTGCATATTCTTTCTTTATTCTTTTCCAAACGTTAAACAAAGCAAAAACTGACAAGAGGGTCAGACATAGGACTGATTTAAATCAAAAGGAGCTGCAAGGGAATGACACAAACACACTGGCTGATCCACAAGGAAAACAGAAACTCAAATATCCCAACACAATCCCAGGAGCCAAACACAAACACCAATTACAAACTAAACTCAGCTGTTACTCTTGACACCAAATACTCTTCAAAATAAAAGTATACCCAAATTCAACTTAAACCAAGGCGACCTAAAGTGGCCACTCTCATGCCCTGATTGTATTTAATTTGTACTTTTGTTGTATATATCTTAACATCGCTGGAACATCAAGCTTATAATAATTTAATTACTTTTGTTTTATGTTTTTCCTCAGAAAAAAGAGTGGCTCTGTCTGAACTGTCAGACCCAACGACTAATGTCTGGGGAACTCGACGACTCGCCCCTTCCTGTTCCTCATCCGTCGCCCAAGCACCAACCAATGGGCTCTCCCCGTCATCAGGCACTGGGCGGTCAGCAGCCAGCTCAGCAGTCAACCTTCCAGAAAACCTCCAGTATTCAGCAGCAAGGTTCCAAGTCGACGCTCCCACAGCAGAAAGTCCCAACAGCTCAAGGGAGTGGTCCTGTTGCCCCAACAGCAGCTAAACTGGCAGGAGATATGAAAACCCCTTCACAAACATCTTCTGCACCTACTTCCACTTTTACATCGGTGAGTGAAGCACAGAAGGACAAGATGACCCCCAAACTGGGCAAGGAGTCTGAGCGTGTCTCTGAGGAGATGAAGACTACTCTTAAAAAAGGAATAACAGAACCCATTCTCACCTCCACCCCAACTAAAGATGAAAAAAGGGAATCACAGCGATCAAGATACTATGAGGTGATTCATCTTCTGATTTGGATTATTGTATTTAAATCAAATGTATACTTGCAAAACATTAATTTTCATTCCTGTACAAAATTAGGGTATGGCTACAGAATAGGTGTAGAAGCCTAGTTTCATGCTGATTTGTGCTATATGCTAACAAATATGTATATCTCACATCACATTCATGTTATTACCTGGGACACTAAATTGCCCTTAAACATCTTTAGCCTTCTCTTTGCTTTCTTGGTAAATAGTGATATTTCTGTCCGCTAAACAGCTATGGCAGACCAAGAGGTGACAAATTAGTAGTCATCTCATTTGTCACTCCTCTGAAATCTAAATATTAGGCATGCACTGAATATTCGGCCACCAAAAAATGGTTTAATGCGAACGAAACAGTGATGACACAATCAACAACTGCAACCCTGCAGTGCCAGACTGGATTAGAATCAGAATGTTTACCATGTAGCACATTTCCATATATCTGGAATATTCCATATATCATATATATCATATATTCCATATATTTCCATAAGAAAGACACGCCGAAAGCTGTTTGTAAAGCGAGCAATGCCGAAATTTCTAGAGGGGGTGCATCCACAAAGACTTTCTCAACATCAGGAATCATTTACCATATAAAAATCAAAAACATCCCGACGGAGCCCAGATGAGGCAAGACCCTTCGAGCACACCCACTCCGTCTGTGATTCTGAAAAGGCAAGAAAGTTTTCCAGGGATTCCAGTTAATATTTGGGCTGCCAGTCTCTGTTTTAATACACTAATACACTTAAGGCCTACAGAGAATGTTGTTTATCTTTCAGCACTTTTAAAGCTCTTGTTCTGAACACACAGTGCTCCCGCACTTTGCTCAGAATATTAAAATGAACTTGAACTCACTAGTTTTATGTGAGAAGATATTTAATTGTATAATATAATTGTATTGTGTATTGTTTGAATGCTAAATAAATATTTTCATAGTTTTGTAACAGATTTGTTCTTTGAACCATGAAAAATCATTTATGCAATTGCAAGTACACACAGTCCCAGCCATAATGGCAATATTACAAAAAATTGGTCTAAGAATTTCTGTGTTTCGGTTTTGGTTTTCAGCCAAAAAATCATTTCGGTGCATCCCTACTAAATATTTAAGTTGTGGCATGAATATGCAGCATCAGACAAGTCAAAGAGGCATTAAAATAACATAAAATTGTACAAACTTTTGTTTATTCTTGCATAGAGTAAAATGTTTAATTTGTGTTCTTAATTTTTTTTTTTTATCCCCCCTAGGAGGCAAGCAAAACAAACAGCACCCATGACCTATCACGGAGTCCGCAGAGTCTGAGTGATACAGGCTACTCCTCTGATGGGATATCAAGCTCACATAGTGAGATTACTGGCCTCATACAGGAGGAAGAGTTAAAGTTAAGTGAGAGGGGTCTGTCTGGGCGCCATACACCACCAAGCCCCTCTGAGATAACTAAACTTGAAAGTTCAATGCGAACTCTACTAGAGTCCAAGGTGTCAACAGAAGGGGAAAGAACACGAGACAAAGATCATGGCAGAGAGAGGCACCGCAGAGACACTGATGAAAGAAAGCACAGATCCCACTCACTGTCGATCAGTCCAGAGGAATATGACTCCGATGAGGAACTGGAGGATATCATGGAGGAGGAGGAGGACCCAGCGGACTGGGAAGCTAAACGAGAACTTCGAGCAATGGCTGCAGCAGGAGAGGAAAAGAAAAAGAAAAAAGCTGAACCTGCTGAGATGACTGATGAGGAATTTATGAGAAGGCAGATAATGGAGATGAGTGCGGATGAAGAAAACGACGATGAAGAGGAAGAAGAGATGGAGGAGGAGGAAGAGGAGGAGGAAGAAGAAGATGAAGGTTATGGCTACCACAAGCCAAAAAAGATACACAAGCACATCAGTGACTCAGGGAAAGAAAAGCGCCGCCTCACTCACCATTCCAGCAGTTTTGAGGAAGAGAGCAAGACAACCAGTGACATCTATAAAGGATCAGCTGAGGAGGGGGAGGAGGACTTAATTGGTTCTCAAGGAGGCTTACGGAGATTCAAGACCATTGAGCTGAACAACACCAGCAGCTATAGTCGAGACATGGAACTCAACAATGAAAATGATTTGAACTTGGACAGAGAGCCTGAACTTGAAATGGAAAGCCTTACAGGTTCCCCAGAAGAGCGCTCAAGAGGCGAGTATTCCTCAACTCTGCCACCAACCACTTCAAGCTACACCTCGGGAACATCTCCTACCTCTGTGTCATCCATGGAGGATGACAGTGATAGCAGTCCCAGCAGGAGACAGCGCCTAGAGGAGGCAAAGCAACAGAGAAAAGCCAGACACAGGTCCCATGGCCCACTCCTTCCCACTATAGAGGATTCCTCAGAAGAAGATGAATTAAGAGAAGAGGAGGAACTCCTGAGGGAGCAAGAAAAGATGAGAGAAGTGGAGCAGCAGAGGATCCGAAGCACTGCCAGGAAAACGAAACGTGATAAAGAAGAACTGCGGGCACAGAGACGCAGGGAAAGGTCCAAGACCCCTCCAAGCAACTTATCTCCTATTGAAGATGCTTCTCCAACAGAGGAACTGAGACAGGCTGCTGAAATGGAGGAGCTCCATCGCTCCTCTTGCTCAGAATACTCACCTTCAGTTGATTCTGAGGCGGAAGGCTATGAAATGTCATCTAAGCTCTACAAATCTGGCAGTGAGTACAATTTGCCAACGTTCATGTCACTTTATTCTCCTACTGAAAAGCCAGAAATGACATCCTCTACTACTATTACAACTACCTCCTCAAGTGGAAAACCTCTAAAAAGTGCAGAAGAAGTTTATGAGGAAATGATGAGGAAAGCAGAAATGTTACAGAAACAACAGAAGCAGCAGCAACAGCAACAGTCTCACTCAGTACAGCAGTATAGCATTAGTGCCTACCAAGAGCAGGACAGAAGAAATGGACAGCAGTATGATGATGAATATGAGTACATCGACCAGGATGATGCTGGCTATGAAAATGAGGAAGCAAGTGATATTTATGAGGAGATTCGTCAGACATCACAGAATATTACCAAGCAATTAGATGATCAAGTGGAAATGGATGTGTCCTACCCAGATAAACAACTTCTAGATACAGGATCAGCTTTTGCCAAGCTGTTAGAGCAGAGCAACGCACTCTTAACTCCTGGCACAAGCCCAACACAACTCTCAGCCCCTGTGTCATTCTCTGAAACAGGAACTGGTGGACGAATACCTGATGTCAGAGTAACTCAGCATTTTTCAAAAGATAAAGACCGACTCAGAAGTCATGCTGGCAAAAATGGAATCACACCTGCAGCTGCTGCCACCACTATCACTGCATATGGAGTGTATTCCAGGGATGCTGTCACAGTCTCACAAACTAGTACCAGTCAAACTATGACAACAACACAGTCCATCTTGTATGGCAGGCAGACAAGTAGCACTGTCACAACTACTACCAGTATTTCAAGTGTCTCCAGCAAAATAGCTGAAATCGCTCAGGCTTATAGTCAGCGAGAGGGAAGGAGAATGTCAGATAGCAGAATCCATATGAGAGATGCAGTACCAGTGGAGTCAGCAGTCGAACCTCGAACTCCTAAAGTCTATGCATACTACAAAGGGAGTCCACCCCTTTCCCCCACTTCACCTCCAACTCATAGTCCAGCCAGATCACCTTCCAGGAGAACAGCTGAATTTTCAACGCAGACATTCAGCCCCTCAATGATAGCACCCTCTGGAGGTTCGGGTCCTGCATCCCCTGTTATGGCACAGGGCACTCAAACACCTCACAGGGCTGTCTCCCCACGTCTTTTTAGACAGCAGTCTTCTCAGGATTCTTCGTTCATGGTGATAACAATTGGATCTGAGCCCACTAGCCCACCAAAGCCAGTTACAGTTAACACTGCCACCTCTCCTTTGTCCTCACCAACAAGGTTCAGTCGGCAGTCAACATTTGATGCCTATTCACCACCTGTAAGCCCTCCTGACACGCCACCGCACCAACAGTCACCTCTTCATAGTTTCTACAGGGCCCATAAAGTTGAAAGAGTCAATGTTGGAACAAGCATGGTAACTACTGCAAGCACGTACACACGTGGATCCTTGTCAATGGAAAACATTTCTCTCTGTCGCATTTCCACAGTCCCTGGCACCTCAAGAGTTGAACAAGGGCAAAGATTACAGAGTGCAAGTGTGGTGGATCTGAGGACTGCTGGTAAGTCGGCTCCAATTATTATGACAGATCAAGGCATGGACCTGACTTCGTTCTCGACAGAGTCGCGAAGATATACAAGCAGTGCTGAGGGCAGCCCTATCCGCCATTCCACAACTATCCAACCCCTCATTATGAACTTGAATGCCCAGGAACAGCCACATGTGATTGTTTCAACAGCCACAACAGTCAGTGTAACTGTTGCTGCTTCGATGTTCATGTCTCAACCCAAGCATCCTGTGGTATATGGCGATCCACTTCAGAACCGAGTAGACTTTGGCCAGGGCATGGGAAACGTTGTGTGCCTTGCACAGAACAAATCACCATCAATTGACCCATCTATACCAAACATTGATGCCAAGCTAGAAGATCTGAGTATTCAGCAGCAGCAGTTACTTAAGCAGCAGCAGAAGCTCCAGCACCAACAGCAGCTCCTGGAGCAGCAACTTCAGCAACATCAATTCCAACAGCAACAGGCTGCTTCTTTTGCAAAAATAAATATATCTAGCCAGTTACCGTTATTAAAGAAGGACTTGCTTGTCAGTCAGACAAGCACTGCTCCAGTGGTCAGTGTAATATCTCCAGCTGTGGCACCTGAGATGTACAGCATTGGAGGCCCCTTTGAAATGAGGGATAAGCCACCAGAGCCTGGTGCTGTAAACCTTACAACTGTCCAGCCCCATGTTATGATGGTCCAGGTGGATGGTGCTGCTGCACCTCTTACCCAGTTAGTCAAACCAGAAGAAGGTCAAGATGCAATGGATCTAACAGGGCAAATCAAGAAAGAAAATCAGGTGGCTTGCTGTGATGTAGTTTATAACCTGCCTTTTAGTGGTAGCTGTGTGGGAGGTCCATTCTCCCAAAAACCTATGGCAGAAGATATAGCAAATGTTACTGAACCATCAAGACCTCCTTCTGCACCACCCCAGCTCTATCAAACATTAGAATCAAAACAGGATAGACAGCCATACCAAGATTTTGCATTGAAATCATACACTCTACCATTCCCTGGCCGGCTGCAACCATCCATGTCAGAAACCAATCTATCAGAAACTGGGCTACAATCATATCCATCAAAGTTTGACCCAAATTTGCAATCTTCAGGAGAATTAGCCATGGATTTAAGCTCAGTGAAACATGGCTATGAAGGAGGATATTTTGGAATGGGACTTCAGTATGGTTCGTACACAGACCTTCGTCAGGGGGACGTGGCAGCTCCACCTCTACCAATAAGAAGGTACAGCTCCTTGTCCAATATCAGTTCAGATTATGGATATTCATCCCGTGATCTTGCCAGTTTCCAGGAGGCTAACCTTGCCCAGTACAGTGCCACTACTGCAAGAGAGATTAGCAGAATGTGTGCAGCCCTCAGCTCGATGGATAGATATGGCAGTAACCCCAATCTTTTGCCACAAGGTGCTGGAAGAGGAGGTGGTCCACCTAGCAGAATCAATATGCAACAGGGTCCTAGACCCAGTTTCATGTATGGCCCAGATGGAAAGCCTCTTTCCCTGGCTATCACTAACCTGATCAATGCAAGGCAAGCAAGCCTTAGAGCCTTGTACCCAACAGCAATTAGATCAGCTGATGGTATGATCTATTCAACCATCAACACACCCATTGCATCCACTGTACCAATCACTACTCAGCCGGCTTCTGTGTTGCGACCATTACTTAGAGGTGTTTACCGACCATACTCCACACCGAATATGACACCAGTACCTCTTGCTAGCCTTTCAAGAATGCCTGTGGCACCCAGGATGCCTCTCACAGGACAGGCACCTTACCGTTTCACAACACCCAGTCATCTTCCTGTGACAACCTCTGCTGCTGTAAGTGAGCCAGTTGCAGTCACCACAGAGCAGGATGCACCTGTCTATCTTGGAAAGTCTCCGATAACCATGTCATCTTCTGGGACAATTACAGCACAAACTCAGCCATCCGGTGGTTCAACAATAATGCCTGTTTCAACACAGGTGGTGGGTCCAGCAATTCAATCTCAGCAGCAGCCAATAAATCTTTCTCAGGCACACCTTCATAGCGAGGTTCCTGTCCAACAACCTTCAGCTCCACAGCCTCAACCTCCACTTGCTCATTCCTATCCACCCGCTCACAGTCAACTTCCACCCCAGTCTGTTTCAACACAGCCACATCTTCCAACACAAGCAACTTCAGCCACAGCTCTGGGAGGCCCTCCATCAGAAAAGGATACAGAGGAGGAGAGGCTGCATCGTCAACAGGAACAGTTACTACAGTTAGAGAGAGAGAGAGTAGAACTGGAAAAATTAAGGCAACTGCGAATCCAGGAAGAGCTTGAGAGGGAACGTGCAGACTTGCAACGGCATCGGGAAAAAGAGCATATACTTGTGCAGCGGGAGATTCAGGAGCTGCAAAACATCAAGCAACAGGTTTTGCAGCAGCAGCAGGCTGAGAGAGAAAGTCAACTAGTTATGCAGAGAGAGCAACTGGCTCAACAGAAACAGCAGCTTGACCAGATCCAGTCTCTGCAACAACAGCTTCAGCAGCATCTTGAAGAGCAGAAGAGACAGAAGACTGCGGCAGCTGCTGCCAGTGCTAGTGCCCAACTTATCTGTGACCAAACTGGCAGAATTATTCAGCCTCATGATCTGCTCCCAGATATGCAGTATGCAGATCTTCAAGTTTCATCTAGGTCCCTGCCTAACTCTTCATCAGAGATGTGCCTGAGGAGTAATGAGGGACAAGTAGAGAGTAGGTCTATGCGGAAACAGAGATCCATGCCTCGTCTGCAGGATGGAGTTGATGGAGAGGCAACAATGTTTCCCTTGCCTCGTAGAATTGTGGATAGCAGTGTGCAAACAGATGATGAGGATGGTGAGGATAGATATCTGATGTCCAGAAGAAGAAGGACCAGACGTAGTGTGGATTGCAGTATTCAGACAGATGATGATGAGGACAAGGCAGAGTGGGAGCAACCAGTAAGACGCAGACGCTCCCGGTTCTCCAGACACTCTGAATCTAGTGCTGATCCTAAAAATGAAACAGCTGCTGCAAAAATAACATCCTCTAGTATTGCCATTCAAACCATCCGGGACTGCTCTTGCCAAACAGAGACAGAGCATCTAGGGAGGATATCCCCAGCCATACATGTTACTGTGCCAGATCCCAACAAAGTTGAGATTGTCCACTATATTTCTGGACCAGAGCGAACGCAGAAAGGCCAAAGCTTAGCTTGCCAGACCGAACCTGAGGCCCAGTCTCAAGGTGTGGTAGTTCCACAACTTAATGTAGCCACTACAATTAGCCCATATTCCAGCAGTCCTCAACTTGTGGGGGCAGCAGATCCGCTATCCTCCCGCCAACAGGGTGTTGCAAAGTTTGAGAGACGGAAGCCAGACCCCTTGGACATTGGCTACCAGCAGAATCATCTCCACAATGAGTCGCTGTCCAGTGTGATCCGGCCACCACCCAAATCCCCACAGGTGCTGTATTCCCCTGTATCTCCTCTGTCTTCACCACATCACATAATAGAGACATCATTCTCTTCTACTGAGAGGCTGAATAAAGCCCATGTCACTCCGCAGCAGAAGTCATATACAGCCGAGTCGCCACAGAGGCATCAGAGTCTACCCCGGCCAATGAAGAATGTCCAGAGGTCCATGTCAGATCCCAAGCCTCTCAGCCCCACAACTGACGAGCAAACCAAAGCTAGGATTTCCCTTTATCAGCAACAGGCACTTCAAAGTCAGGTACTGTCATACAGAAAATTTCAGATTGTGTTTAAATATATTTTGCATGGGATAATTGCAGGCATTTTCACTTTTCTATATTTATTTGTATTCATATATTCATTTTCAGTTTAACCCTGTCATGATGAAATTATGTGCAGTTTGATTTGTTTGTTTACTTTTGAGAGGAACATATACTGTAATCAAATATTTTTTTCCTCAGTGATCTTTGCCTCACCAAAGAGCAAATGCTTTTTGAAGGGTCGATCTTCAAGCCACATATTTTGTGAGGCTATACTAGAACACTTTGAGTTACATTATGCAATATTCAACAAGATCGTGAAGACACTAAACACATAGCTTATAAAACAGCTTTAAAGATTACTATAGACTCAACTCCCCCACTTGTACTTAAAGATTTTGAGTACAACAGATTACAAACAAAAAGCCAATACAAAAATAAAATTGCTCTATAGCATTTCCTGACAAAGGGTATTCAAATGCATAAAATAGTTTTGTCCGTTTTGCAAAAGGAAAGCTTTAAGCATTGAAAAATGCTGGTGATAAGCATTGAAAAATAAGGTAAGGTTATAAGATATTCTTTTTTGTATCTACATATACAAGCTCTAGAATGCCTGCCTGGTATTTTGCAAAAAAAAGATCTAATAGGGACCCTGCATTCAACATGTTGTTAATTGTGTTTGTAGAGCCCAGGATCTCCAACTGTAGAACACATATACCATAACTGGAACACAATGTAGAATCCCAGCTGTAGAACTTTGCACATTTTACCATGTGTATGTAAAGAAAGGGTGCATGTCTAACTGGGACCATCCAAAGGTAGTAGACGTAAAGAGGGTAATTTGTAATCATATATTAGCTATTCAGTTTAAAAGTAGTTTGCATTTTACAAACCAATTTGTTATTATGGTCACTTTGCACTAAGTTACTTTATTTGCCTTGTCATCATAACAAGTGCTATAATATGTAACATTGTGCTGTGCTTTTTGCATGCTCTTGACCCCTCCACTCTCCCTGGCCCCTTTGTCCCTGCAGCTGGCGGCACTCCAACAGAGCTCCCTCCTGAGAAAGGTTAAACGGACCCTGCCAAGCCCCCCGCCTGAGGAGACTCAGCTGCCCATGGTTACCCATGCCCTGCCCCAGATGTATGTGCCCTCTGTGCCCTCCCTGAAGGCAGGTTCCCGACCAGGCCTAGCTGCTAAGGCCAGCCTCTTGAAAGACCTGACCCATGAGCTGAAGGCTGTTGAGCAGGAATCCACTAAACTACGAAAACAGCAAGCTGAGCTCGAGGAGGAAGAGAAGGAGATTGATGCCAAACTTCGATATCTAGAGATGGGCATTACACAGAGAAAGGAGACTCTGGTGAAGGAGAGGGAGAGGAGGGAGCTGGCATACCTGCGCTGCATGGGTGATGCACGAGACTACATGTCAGATTCTGAGCTGAACAATCTTCGTCTAGCAGCTGCAGCCGCATCTTTTGAGAGTAATGGCCTTCTGACCAGACCAAGCACGGCACCACTCAGCCAGTTTACCAGTGAGCTGAACACTGCTGCACAGTTTCCCCCTACATCATCCTTTGTGTCCTACCAGTACCCACAAAGCCAGTCAACAGTACCCGCCCCACAGGCCTCCACATTCCAGAGCACTGGATTTAATCAACCTCCCTATCCAACAGTCTCCCAGGCCCAGGCTCTCCCCCAGCCCACACCCCTTCAGACCCACCACCCTACCCCATCCTATCAGGCTCAAGGGATGTTCCCCTCCCAGATATTCCCGCAAAGTCAACCACCATACCCAACAGACCATCCAGTGCTACCTCCAACCCAGCCAAGCCATCCAGGGTTCCAGCCTCCTCCACAACCTCCTGCTGGTCCAACTCCTTATCCAAGCCACACCACGCCATACCCAAGCCAAGCTCCCCCCTACCCGGTCAGCCAGGCGAGTACCTACCAGCCACAGGCAGACATATTAACTGTCCACCAAAGGCCACGGCAGACCTCGCTGGCTGACCTTGAACACAAGATGCCCACTAATTATGAGGTTATAAGTAATCCTACTGTTGTAGTAACAACCACTGCTCAAGATTCTACCTATAGCCAATCTGGTTTGGCTCCATCTTATGGACAATACAGCACAACCATGGCAAGCACATATGGGCCATACTCCACTTCAGTTGCAAGTACTTATGGTGGGTACTCAAGTACAACAGCGAGTTCATATGGACCATATACAACAACATCGTCAAGTAGCTATGGGCCATATACTACAACCGTAGCTAACACTTATGGATACACAACAACTACAGCCAGTTCCTATGGACAGTACACCACTACTGTTGCCAATACGTATGGGCAAGCAACATTGTCTGATCATCTACATTCAGTAGACAGCCCCTCTACTTATGCTGGTGATGGCCTGTACGGTTCTTCCAACCTTGAGCAAAATGTCCCAAGGAACTATGTGATGATTGATGACATCAGTGAGCTAACCAAAGAGGGCATGGGCACCACCTCAGACCCACACCGCAGTGAGGGCCACGGGCGATATGGGGGTGACGGACTCCACACACGAGGGGGGAGCTCCTACGGCAGACCAGAGGACGAGCGTGATGCAGAGATGTACGACCATCACCATGGCAGGGGTAAGAGCACCGGCAGCTACCAAGCGCGAGGGGCAGATACGCATGGCCGGGTAGGGGGCAGCAGTAGCATGGGTGGGGGATCCTCATATTACTATGATGACTACAAACACTCAACAACCTCGAGGGCAGCACAGAGGCACTCTTCAAAAAGCCTGGCCCCAGCTGTCATGTCTACCAAAAGAAGCAAGCATCGTAAGCAAGGCTTAGAGCAAAAGATCTCCAAGTTCTCTCCAATAGAGGAGGCTCGTGATGTTGAGACTGATCTGGCCTCGTACACCATGAGCACCTCAGCTACAAGTGGTTATGGTACAGGTTCCCGTTCACGGAAACTTCAAGATGAAATCTATGGGCTGCGACAGACTATGTATGACCCACATCGAGGCTACCTTGTTGATGATCGTCTCTATGGCTATGGCAGGTCCCGCTCAACTGGTTATGGCATGGATAAGATTTCTTCTCGGGAGACAGGCTATCGAAGCAGGTCTTATGAACGCGACTATCCAGAACGCTCATACAGAAGCAGCTATGGCCGCAGCGGGCATCCCACTTTGCGATCTCAGTATTCTGAAGAGGAGAGCCCACTTAGTCCCATGGGGAACCTAATGGGCAGTAGACGGGGCTACTACGATCCAACTAATCCATATGGCTCGAGCCACTCTCTCCCTGATGTTCAAGACCATATTCGAGACCTGCCACGGACCCATGTCTACAAACCTGATGATATGTACTTAATAGACGATATGTATTGCGCTGTGTCTGACAGTGAAGGTAATTGGGTGCTGAATGCCAAAGTCACTGTCTACTTTAAACATCCCCCACCCACCCAGAGAAAGAGAAAGTATAGCTGATGTATAGGAGTGAAAGCCCAGTGCATGCCTTTGTTGTGACTTCAGATGAGCAGCCTTCGTCAGAACTGACTGTCAGTGCTGTTCCGAATGCCAAAATTGCATGAGCTGTGGTGTGATCCTTACATTGTTGCTTTTGTGCTTGGTTTCATAAGGTGCATCACTTGCATGTTTTTTCAGAAATGTCTGAATTGTGAATTTCTGTGATTTGTGTGCAGTTGTACATGTTGTGTATTTTGCACTGCTGTGCTGCTTATGGGTATTGAGCTCCAGCTCTCTTTTTTGTTATTTCTTTTCCCCTTTTTTTCTTTTGCATGACCTCAGTCTGCATGCCTCTGTCACCAACGGATATGGAGATTGATTGTGATCTACTTTTGGTTTCCAAAGCCTACCATCTTGGCCAGGAGGAGACTGACTGGTTTGAGAAGCCGCGTGATGTTCGTGGTTCCCGTCATTATGGCAGCAGCCATTCCTCCTCTGGTAGGCGTAGCCATGTCAAGCACACATACCACGACTATGATGAACCTCCAGAGGAAGACCTTTGGCCACAGGATGACTATAGTCACTCCCGGCACACATCTTCTCGAGAGCACCGGCACCATGGTAGTGGGAGTTCTGGCAGGCATTCATCTTCCCGGCACTCTGACGAGCCTCGTACTTCTCGATCATCTCGCTCCTCAAAAGACCCATCCTTGCGTCATGACTCCCGTTCCATGTCCTCCTCTTCAGGGAAGAGGAGCGACTCTCGCTCTCAGGGCTACCACTCCTCTGAATATACCCGAGACCCTTCTGGCCACCACCATAGCTCACGCTCTGGGAAGCAGTCATCCCACCATCAAAGTTCTTCCAGCAGGAAGCAGCAGGACCTCCAGGGCCACCCGTCATCCTCTAGACAGCCAAGTTCAGCTGGTCCAGGGCAGAGGGGTCCGGCTGGAACTTCAAGCTCAGGCCGGCAGCCTGGGTCCCAGCAGCCACCTGATCCACAACAGGGTCAGCGAACACAGTTACAACAGCAGGCACAAACGTCAGCAGCTAGACCGGGACAGCAGACACCTGCAGGGGGTCCTGTTCAGCCACAGCCAGCACAAGCCCAGCAACTCCAAGCCAAACCTGGCCAGCCTGGGCCTGCAGCACGGCAACCTGTTGCAGGTGTACAACCAGCACCCGCTACGGTGAGTAGTTTTCTTTTTTTTTCATACAGATGATCTACATTTACTTGACGGTGTTTAACATCTCACAAAGCCTTTTACTAACACAAAGTCTTCTGGACATTTATTTAGAGAATGAACATTACCTGCTGCATTGTACAGTGCTATCTACAGAAAGAATCTGTAACTGTGAAGCAAAATGTGTTTGATGTTTTATAGAGATATTTGCAGTTATTAGTCCATAGAAAGTATGAATGGGGGACTAAAATACATATCTATCACAATTGGCTCAAATTTGACCTTAAGGAGAATTCTTTGCTATTTTGTTATAACTGGGGTGCAAAATACAGGGGTCTTGTGTTGTTACACCACTGTGCCATGTCTGTTTTAATGGAGGGAATGCTATAGTTTCCATAATTTCATGGATGTTTCAGTGTAGCCTGCAAACCTCCTTCATGTTACTTGTGATTTGAGCATCAGCCCTGTGTTTTTGTTATAAAAGATACTTCAGGCTTGATGTACTGTGATCAATTTACTATTGTAGTAGCTAGAAATAAATAAGGCTTTATCAAGAGAGATGTAAAACCCCCTGTTTGAAAATGTTATTGGGGTATACTCATAGCGTTAGAAACAGTCATGAGCAGTTGGTTTTCAGGCAGTGAAGCTACAGATGGTTCGGTGTATCAGACTAAGAAAATATAATAAAAAGTAAAAAGAATGCTAGCACAATTTTGCTTTACTAAAATAAATGGCACTTTAACATAAAACATTTTCAGTTTGAACCTGTAATAAATTACACTGTAATAAAAAAACACTGTTTCAATTGGCTGTCACTTAGCAGGGGGCGGGACTGCGTGCTGTGATATGCCCTCACCAACATGGAGGATTTGCCTTAAACGTCCTTAAATTTAAATGTTAAATATGAAAAATATATCTCTCACTCTAAATGTGAAACTCCACAGTTAGATGGGGCTCGGTGACCCTTTTCCAATGACCCCTCGAAAACCGTTATTAGCTGAAAACCTTGAACAAAAGTAATGGGACACGGGGGCAAGGTGAGCTGTTTTTGGGTGGTTGGAAAGAGTGTGAGATATAAATAAATAATTCCATGAAATGAACATTGTTTACGAGTTATGGCTCACGAGTCACAGCACCCGAGTCCGAGTCAAGTCTCGAGTCGTTGAGGG
>JBBPDE010000015.1:4458308-4469247 GCA_037974605.1 Nannopetersius ansorgii | reverse complement strand
TTTAAGATCATTTAAGGCAAATCCTCCATGTTGGTGAGGGCATATCACAGCACGCAGCCCCACCCCCTGCTAAGGAATAGCCAATTGTAATCGCAGGGCGGGGCGTGGCCAATTAGCATATCTTCTAAACATTTACAGCTCAAACATCCCATATTTACAATCGTTTGTAAACGTTGCCACTCAAAGACTTGACTTGGACTTGATACAAATGACTTGTGAACATCTCTGAGTGAGAGGGAAGTGATTGAGTTTAAAATAACTTTTTTTTTTCCTTTGACAGTTCGTCACATTCGACCACTGAACACCTGTGATTTGAGTGCTGTGCTGTACTGTGTGTGTGTGTGTGTGTGTGTGTGTGTTTCACCTGACTCATTTTCACTTCTCTAAATGACAGTGAATGTTTAGATGAAGCTACTCTTCATTGAGTTGCACTTTTACTTCTTTAAAACCTGCTGCTCTCATTTACGTTGCAGAATTGGAGTTAAAAATGCTTTTGGTAAGTAATTATCTGGTAATTTTCTTGCTTTGTATTGGGATGAAGTTTATCACACAAATTATACGAAAAGCTTTGTTGGGGTTCTTTTATGATTCGTTCTCTGTCAGGGTTCTTATTTTGTCAATAATTTATTGATCAGCTAAGAGAAATTATTTGATTATTACTCAAGTATAAAGGCTGGTGCTGTCCTTGTACTTCCAACTAATGATTTATTTTTTTTTTTTTTTTTTGATTCAAAATAAATAAATCTTGAGAGAATCTCCCACCCTGGAAAATATTGAATAAAAAATACAGTGGAAATTCATAATGCACTGTTAACTAATAAGCATGTTATAATGAACCTGAAGGATGGAAGAAGGTTTGGGTCAGAAATCCGATCCCTTATACCCTTGGAGGCAAAGAGCCCTTAATTTATTTCTTATTAAACACATGATGAGCTTATAAACATTATTTGTCTATTAACTGTTACTGAGAAGCTATAATCAGATTTTTTTTCATACAATATTATATTGATTTATAGTAGTATAGTATCTACTAGAATAACATTTCAACATTGCATATTTTATTTTGCATTATTTGTCTTATGTTTGTATTTATATACACTGCAAAGAAATCCGTCCACACACTCAGGACAGAATGAATCTCACCCTCACTTTATTTTATTCTTATTGCATTGTTTTGTTTGTTGCACAATGCCTTATGTCTGTTGCGCTGTCTCTACACTGTGGAACCTGAGCTTCTCCATTCCGTCTCTCTGTCGGCTGGATATGGGTGAGATGACAAAGTTTGCTTTGACTTTGACTAATGATTTGAAGTTTAGGGATATGACATGCAGAAATAATTATCTTGGATTGTTATTTGTTTGAAAATATAAGAGGACGGAATAATCTCTAGTACAGTGCCCACTTGTTGCAGGAAAAGACTCACAATTCAGTGTACACACACTTGCACAGACATTCAATAGCAATAGATTTACAAACTCTTGGGTCTTCTTGTGGATGAAAATGCTAAGAAATGTCTTGCTGTATCTGCAGGTCATGTTTGGACCTGGGTGGTGCCTGTTCCTATTGAATTACCTCCATGTGGGCAGAACAATAAATCCTGTATTCTACCCCTGTGACAATAACACTCTCAGCAATGAAGACATATTTGTGGACTGCAAGCACAGAGGCCTCACCAGCGTCCCCAAATTTAAGTCCCATTCAGTCATTTCGCTGGACCTCAGTGAAAATCTTATTCAGCAAGTGAAGAGAGATGATTTCTCAGACATTCCCAATCTGCAGCATCTCAGTCTGATGTGGAACTGTTTGCCAGGTCGTCTGAAGTCACTGAGATTGCCTTCGTGCAAAGTTACTATCGACAAAGATGCTTTTGTGACTCTCAAGAACCTGAGCTCCCTTCACTTAGCAGGAAACAGTCTCCAGACGATCCCGCTACTGCCAGCGCTCCTCAAGGTGCTGGGACTGGAATTTAACAATCTTTTTCGTATTGAACAACCTCTGGGAACACCCTTTCTCAGACAGCTGCTGCTCGCGAAGAACTGCTACTATGCCAACCCATGTAACGAATCCTTTTTCATCAACCCAAACGTATTTGAGGATTTGCCAGAGCTTTGGAACCTCACCCTTGGCTTTAATAACATGACGTCTGTTCCCAGCCGCCTGCCACCCTCATTGAAAAGTCTAGACTTGAAGGAAAACAAGATCACGGATATCACAGAAGAGACATTTGCGAATCTTACAAAACTCCGCTTCCTTAACTTGGAGTGGAACTGCCAAAGGTGTGACCATGCCGCTCAACCCTGTTTCCCTTGCCCGAACAACGCCTCTTTAGGCCTTCACCCCACTGCTTTTCACGATCAGAGATACTCTCTCACTTACCTGAGTCTGCGGGGAAACTCACTCCAATACCTGCCTAAAAACATCTTTTCCCAACTTCGTAAGCTCAAAAAACTTGATCTCTCTGACAATTTCCTAGCCTTTGCAATCCGCACCGGAACATTTTATGAGGAGCTGCAGGGTGTTGAGTCCCTAAACCTTCTGTACAACTATGAGCCTCTGAAAAGCTTTCCAGAGCTGACCCTGTCACCCTCTATTAGCAAAATGAAGGCCTTGAGGAGACTATCCCTCAGCGGCTTTTTCTTCCGTCAGTTGTCTTACTACAGCCTCGAGCCTCTGTTCCCACTACCAAAACTGGAATATCTTGACCTTCGCATGAACTTCATTAGATCCTGCAATGGCACTGCATTTGGCCACTTGAGAGCCTTGAGAACGATCGTCCTCTCCCAGAACATGCTGGCCTTCAACCCCTGCTACAAAGCAAGTTCCAATGACGAACAGTCCTGGCCTCATGTCTTACATGGATATCGAAGAGACGATCACCTGCAGATTCAAGAAACTCCTTCCTTCAGGTCAGAGGTAGGAGCATACTCTGAGGCAGACTGCCAAGGAAATTATTCAATGTGGGATTTCCAAAGGCATCTCTGTTCTGGAAAGCTCTTTTTTGACTTATCTCAAAACAACATCCCATGGTTAAATAAAAGTACTTTCAGAGGAATGGAGAACGCTGTGTGTTTAGACCTGTCCTACAACTACATGAGTCAAACTTTGAGTGGCCAAGAGTTCTCCCCTCTTACCCAGCTTGTATATTTAAACATGGCACACAACCGCATCGACCTTTACTTTAATGAAGCTTTCCAGGAGCTAAACAGCACTCTCAAGGCTCTTGATCTCAGCAACAATGAATTCCATTTTCTCATGAGGGGAATAGGTCATCGCTTAACGTTCATCCAGAACTTGAGCTCGCTAGAAGCTCTTAGTCTAGCAAACAATAACATTGGCCTTCGGATCTCTAGCACTCTTTTTAGCAAATCTCTGCGGTACCTTTTCTTTTCAGGGAATCGCTTGGACATCATGTGGGACACCCGGGGAGATCAGTACATACGCTTCTTCCAGGGTTTGACAGAACTAGTTTACCTAGACATCTCTAACAACCAGCTCAGGTCTTTTTCACCGGAGGCAATGGTTAACCTTCCTCCAAGTATCCGTGGACTCAGGGTGGACTCCAACCTCTTAAGCTACTTCCCATGGGGCAACTTCTCGGTCCTCTCTCAGCTCTGCTACCTCAACCTCAGTGGAAACTATCTCTTTAAATTGCCAAACGAAGTAATTGCCTTTGGACCAAACCTCTCAAGCCTGGACTTGAGTCACAATCGACTGAGTGCAATTCCGGAGTCATTTTTCAGTCAGGCAACAGCCCTTAAAGACCTCAGGCTCAATCACAACCAGTTAAAGATCTTGGAAAAGCAGGCGCTCCCCCCTTCATTAAAGAACGCCGTCTGCACCAACTCTTACAGAACGAAGAACTGCAAGTTAACATTGCATGCAAACCCGTTTACCTGCAGCTGTGCAACCTCATGGTTTGCAGAGTTTCTGCGAGAAAGCCCTTTGTTTATCCCATACCTCACCACAGACGTTCACTGCGGTTTCCCTGAATCCCAGACCGGTGTAAATGTCCTCTCCATCGACCCCCGATCCTGCCAGGAGATATTTGGCAGTATTGCCTTTCTGTCCACCTCCCTACTCACTATTGCTGTAACTGTAATCCCCCTTTTGAAGCACCTGTATGGCTGGGATCTGTGGTATTGTTTCCAGATACTGTGGGCAGGCCAAAAAGGCTACACTCCACTCAAAGGAAACGACATTGCAAACAATGAACACGATGCATTCGTAGTGTTTGACACAAAAAACGAGGCAGTCAGAGATTGGATCTACAATGAATTGGTGATGAACTTGGAGGAAAAGGGAGGATGGAGGTTTCAGCTCAGTCTGGAGGAGCGGGACTGGATGCCAGGGCTGTCGTGTATAGAGAACCTTCATAGTGCTGTGTACAACAGCAGGAAAACAGTGTTTGTGCTGACGAACCACAGAGGCTGGACGTCCGTGAATGGGATCATCAGACAGACTTTCCTTCTTGTCCAGCAGAGGTTGCTGGATGAAAAAGTAGACGTGGCAGTGCTGGTTCTTCTGGATCCTCTTTTCCCTAAACTCAAGTACCTGCAGATGAGAAAGAGACTTTGTAGGAAGTCAGTTCTGACCTGGCCAAAGAACCCCCGTGCTCAGCTCCTCTTCTGGAACGATCTGCGGATTGCTCTAGCCTCCGACAACGAGAGGTCCTACGACAAAAAGGTGACCGAGAGCTTCCTGTCTCATGAACTTCTCTAAGTCGAGGAGCCGAGCTTTTCTGTGCAAGTATACTGAGCATTTCAGAACCGACCACAGGACCAATCATGTGACGAGACTTGATGTACAGATATCTAAGAACACAAAATGTGTTTTCAAAGTGTATATTCAAGTATGACATGTTAGTGAACATAGCTGTATTTAAATGTATTCAAATAAATCTCTGTATTTTAGTTCCAATAGGTGATTAAAGGAAGAATACTGAATGTTTTATGGAAGTAGCAAAATGTTTGAGCCTTTTTTGAGCTGCAGTCGTCTGTTACATCTGTTACTGCTGTTTTATTTCAGATGAATTCTGTTCATTTACTCAAATATATTGTTGGTTTTTCTTTTGGAAGTGAAATTTTGTGCAGTCTTATTATTCATGAATGCATTTATTTTGATCTGCCCCTGATTGTTCCAAGAATGCACGTTTCCTTTTTGAAAGTATGGATTCAGAAGGTGGCTGGTGTGTTTCAGAATGTGATGATTTGAGCTTCTGGTGCTGGAGTGTTAAATGAGTGTGTAACAAGGTGTTCTGTCCGACAGCATTCAGTTTAATATTAAAAGGTTTACCACAACTTTCGGTAAAGTGGGACCATATTTGCTCCAAAGCAGTGTAACATTAACACTTAAGTGTTGATGTAACACTGCTAATTTTCTCCACAGCCACTGCCGGTGACTCTGGTGTGGAGAAAGCCTTCCAACCTCCTACGATTGAAGCTGCAGGCTGCACAAAACTTTCCGGTCTCTGCAGCGAAGTTGGAGAATATTTAGATTTTCTCCACAGCGAAACATTTTTTTCAACATTTTTGGAAGTAGCTTAAAGAAATTCATTTCATATTCATAGGTAAATAGATAAAGTATCCACACTCTACTAGCACCCACTGCTTTGTTATTTTAAATAACTAAATAAGTTATTTTACACAGAAGCAGGACGCTCCATCTTTTTCCGTCTCGTTTACGGTTCCTCTTAGTCATGGCTGATCATTAACTGACTCTCAGCCTCAAGAAATATAGCAATGCGGCGACAGCTGAATCACCGTCTTGGCAAGTGACCCACATGCTCATTAGATCTATTTGTCGTCGCTGAGTTTTACATTAATGTAATTGACAATCTGGCTAGCAGAGTGAACGAAATCAATATGTGTGGAGGGAGTGTTTACGCCCCGTTGAGCTTTAATATGTAGCCTGTCGTCCAGGTAAATGAGAGAGAACCACGGTCGGTCATACAGGCCTATTCTGGGAAAGATGCTGGATATATTGTGAAATGAAAGTACAGTAGCTCTGCACAATTGGTGGTAAATTAAAGGCAATATAGAGACTGAAAACATGCAAACTCATCACATATACAGCACCAGAAAAAAATGAGTTCACTGCAATTTATTTTAAATCGGCATCTCTCTGAGTGTGAAACCATTCCAGTCCAGTGTCTGTTGAATTCCTATACAAACACCTCATTCTGCTTCATGAGGGAATGATTAGTGATCAGCTGAATCACATCTTACTTAATGAGGAAACGTATAAAACACTGCTGTAGTCGACTCTCTCCTCTCACACTGAGAACAGTTGGATGGTGAAACACTACTAGAAGTTCCTCAAAGCTCATTATTGCCATTTTGTTTAAGAGAGAAGGAGAGATTTGTTTTCTTTGAATTATTCAGGTTCTGTAAACGCTGCAGCATTTCTCTTATTCTGATGTTTTGTCATTTCCTTTAAAATGAGGCTTTAAAGAACAATATGTTTATTTGGAAATGAGGAGAAATATTGTCAGCAGTTCTTTAAAACGAAGGTAAAGTTGTTCAGTTCAATACTTGCAGCTAGAAAAGATCAAACCTGAGAAACTGAGCATTTCTGCAGTGGGAACTTACATTTGTCCGGAGCTGTAGATTCTAAGCATCTATATTCTGTCAGTATGAGTGATGCAGCCTAAGTGAGAACGCCTCAGTGTCCTTTATGTGCACCTATAGACGTTCCTCATCAATGTAGACAGCCGTGGACACAGCTCAAACCCAGTCATAGACTGTGAACATACAGTTAATGAGAATGTTTTAGCATGACTTTGGTTGCTCCTCTGTTCTTGGACCTGCAGTGGGCTGAGTGTACAAACTGTCAATTCGCATATTTGTTATCCAATATGGACAATGAAGTTCATACATCCATTGGTTATAGACACCTGGTCATCCAGTGTTTCCTCTGAAATCTGGAGTATATTTTTTGATGACACAGTGGATGCGAAAGTGCCTTACAAACATCTGGACATGAAGCTTTGTAGAGTACACACTTTTGGACACTAGAAGTATATTGTGTATTTGCACTGGATGGTTTTAAAAAGCTGTTTATTTAAGAAAGCAAGAGTGTCATATAGGCCATATAAAGGACCCTTTTTTAATAGTTATTTCCAAAAACGAGACAATTTTTTAAAATGGTAATTTACCTCAGATTCCAGGCAAAGTAAGACTGAAAAGGTTGTACAGGTTACTTTCTGAAAGGTTCCTCAGTTAACAGGTTTATTTAGCTGGGAACTCCACCAGTCTCCACTTATTCTTTGGGAGCAAAACCAGTGTTGTAGAGGGACCCCGTGGCGGAGCTGTCCAGTGCTGAAATGGACACCTAACAGACATTACAGCTTGTTCAGAAAAGCCCAAATCTGTTTACAAACACTTACATGCAGAACTGCAGATTTGGCATCATATTTCATATTTTTGGTTTCCAACAGCTAGGATACAAAGTCATTCAGTTTGGGTTGAAATGCTCCATACTTAAAAAAGTTTACTCAGAGTCCGACAGACACTGCTGGAGACAATGAGCCCCAGGGTTCCTAGCACGGACACTGAAACATTTATCTGCAACTTTTTTATATAGTTTCTTTATAGACTATATAGTTTATATTTTTTCTAAATAGATTCTATAGAGCTTCTCTATAACTTTTTTATATAGTTTCTATATAGCTTCTAAGGAAAAGTCTAGTGTTTACTCAAAGAGGTGATTCACTATTGTTATCAAATGCCATAGTAAAGTAAATTGTTAGTCACTGATGAATACACCACAAGACACAGTGTGAGCAGATTTAACCCATTAAACCCATTTCCCAGCGGGCAGCCAGGAACACAGCGTCCGTGGAGCAGTGTGTGGGGACGGTACTTTACTCAAGTGTAACTCAGTGGTGCCCTTTGGGTGTCCTGGGATTCAAACCCACAACCTTTTGATCACAGGGTAAGCTCCCTAACCACCAGAACACCAGCTGCCACATACTGTATATTTTCCTATTAATACAGTTGTATTTATAATAATTTTCCCATGAACGCATCTTTAAATTTTTTTACATACTACTACTACTACTACTACTACTACTACTACTACTACTACTAATAATAATAATAATAATAATAATAATTATAATAATAATAATAATAATAATGAAATTAAAATAATAATAAAAATAAAAACATAAGCAGTAGTTTATCTCCTCTTCCACGGCACGAGCCTGGAAAAGACTGTAAACTCCGCCTCCCTGTGATGAAGATAAATGCCCCCACCCTCCCATCCGGAGCTTTAACAGCTCGCCAGCGTCCCACAGCAGCGGCCCGGGAGCAGGAGCCGGGACCGGCAGCACCGGGAGGACGGGCTGGACTGCGAGGACCGGCAGCTGGGAGCCGCTCCGTTTCAGCCCAGTAACACGAGTCCAGCTCTCCAGAGCCGGTAGGTGTCCGCGCAGAGCTCAAGGCCGGTCAGCTGGAGAGATGTAATCCGCCCGGGGGTCCGGGGGAGGTTCGGGGGAGGATTACGTGGTTGCGTGCCCGGTGTACTTCATGTGCAGCCTTCCTTCCGCACTCTGGGGGCTGTTGCACCGTGGCATGGTGTGTGTGCGTGTGTGTGTTTGCGTGCGTGCGTGTGTGTGTCGGGGCTCGGTCTCCTGTGGAAAGTGGGAGCAGTTCAGAAGCAGCTCGTGACTTTTACACCGCGTGTAAACCGACAGAAAGTGAATAAATAAACACACAGATCGATAAATAGATAAATAAATCAATAAAGCATCTATCACTTATATAAATAAAGTGCAGAGACCTGCTCCGAGAGGTGGCCTTCAGTGCACTGGTGGTCTCTAAGGGGGGTGGGGGGTTACGACCCACATTCTGGAGCTTCACCCTCCTAGCCCTTAGCCCACAGGAGCACGAGCCCACGAGAACAAGAAGAGGGGTCGAATCCCCTGCCATTAAACTTTCATGATGTCACTGCAGGCGTGTCAGACCCCCGCCCCCAACCCAGGACCGCCGGGACACCCGGAGCCCCGGTGCCCTGCTGGCTGGAGGTTGGGGCGGATTTGGGTGTTTTATTGAACCGGCAGTCCTGTTATTATTGTTTTGAAGGGATTGACGTCTGCTGTGAGTGACAGGAGCTTTATCCTCTCCCTCCACCCAGACGGACTTAGATTACATCACCATCCAATCGCCTCCGCCGGGAGGAGGGGCTCCGGACGCATATCCGCCTGTTGGCCTGTCCATCCCTGGCTGCCCGTGAGACTGAGCATCATTATATTTCATTATTTGAGTTATTATTTATTACGGGCAGAAAAGTCTGTATGAGTTGGATATGATTCAGGTCTGTTTACAAAAGCCTGTTTTGCAGTTCTGGTTTAGACTCCTGATACATAGATGCAACATGTAACACTTCTTAAAGTGCTATTTGTTTAACAACAGGAACCAGTCATAACACTAATACTGTGTGGGTGCTTCTCCTGCTCTGAACTGCTGAGGCATGGCCTCTCTGAAGTTCTGTGGTACCAAGCCACAACCAGAAGCAAGTCCCTTAAGTCCTGTTAGGAGTGAGGTCGGCCCGTCTATGAATTGGACTGTTTTGTCCAGTACATCGCATGCTTTGTTCTTCAAACCATTCTTGGAGAATTTTGCAGCGTGGCAGAGTACGTTATTCCGCTCTCAGGCCGAGGGAATACTGCCACCATGGAGGGGTGGACTGTGTTCAGATAGATGGGGCAGCTGTTGGCCTTGTGCTCGGCTTCTCAACCACTGGGCCGCAAAGGATTTTGGGCCGTGAATCTACAATCGGGCCATTGGTTCGCAATTGGTTATTTAATGTCATCTAATGTGGCCAAGTGGGCCTTGGCAACATGCTATGATAGATCGCTGGGCCTTAATGTTGAAAAAGGTTGAGAACCATTGGCCTAGTGGTTAGGGAGCTGTGATCAGAAGGCTGTGGGTTTGAATCCCAGGACCCCTGAGCTACAATTGAGCTATCCCCTCACACTGCTCCCCAGGTGCCCCCAGTTGGTTGAAGCCTAGTGCTTCACTTGGTGAGTGGGTAAAATGCAGTGAAAGAATTTCACACTGTGTTGTGTTCACGTGCGACCTTTAGGGGGCGTTTTACTTTACTTTATAGATCAAAGCAACATCCACATGAATGAGAACCTGAAGTTCCCCCACAGAACGTTGCTCAGAGCATCCCCAGGCTTCCCACAGTACATCCATAGTGCATTTTGATGTCATGATGCTCACATATCTGTTCGTCCACATGGTGTTAAAGAATACGCCAGAAGACCTAGAGAGGTTTTGGAGGAGACCCAATCATCTGTTTTACCTGCTTCCAACAAATCGACTTCTAGAACTAACTGTTCACTTGATGCCTAATAGATCCCAGGCCTTGACAGGGGCCACTGGAATTGGATTTAATATTGTAATATTGCTATTATTCATTTTAGCTGTCAGGGGTTTAATGCTATGGCTGATCAGTATTCCTGATCTATCAGAGACACACACAGTGCAGGTGGTGGAGGCCTGAGCTCGGTGTTAGTAAAAGTACATATAATTATTTGAACATATTATTATTTGAAAATTTTTTAACACTAAACTTTATCCTTTTATGTATTATTTATGTATAATTTGATACACAATATAGCCAATATTACGTCAAATATAGTCACTGGAGTTTTGTTCTTACAGTGATATGGAATATAAGTGAGCAATTTGTACACATAATTCTTCTGTACACATAACTGTATTTCCTCTCTTTCTCTCTCTGTCTCTCTCCCTGTCTCTGTCTCTCTCTCTCTCTCTGTGTCTCTCTCTCCCTCCCTATCTCTGTCTCTCTCCCTCCCTATCTCTGTCTCTCTCTCTCTCCCTTTCTCTGTCTCTCTCTCTCTCTCTCTCCCTCCCTATCTCTCTCTCTCTCTCTCTCTCTCTCCCTGTCTCTGTCTCTCTCTCTCCCTGTC
>JBBPDE010000015.1:4443533-4454054 GCA_037974605.1 Nannopetersius ansorgii | reverse complement strand
TCTTCTCTGTCTCTCTCTCTCTCTCTGTGTCTCTCTCTTCCTCCCTATCTCTGTCTCTCTCTCTCCCTATCTCTGTCTCTCTCTCTCTCTGTCTCCCTATCTCTCTCTCTCTCTCCCTCCCTCTGTCTCTCTCTCTCTCTGTCTCCCTATCTCTGTCTCTCTCTCTCTCTGTCTCCCTATCTCTCTCTCTCTGTCTGTCTCTCTCTCTCTGTGTCTCTGTCTCTCTCTCTCTGTCTCTGCAGATTAAAGATGCTGTGAAATGTCTCTGTACGCTCCAAAGCAATTAGCAGCCTCACAGGAAGAAAACCTGTATGTGTGCTTTGACACTTCAAGCCACCTCTTGACGCTGGAGCACAAAGGAATAAGACAAGATGACACATTTCTCTTCACGTGTGGCTCTAACTGGTAACTCGACAGTATGACTGTAGGAAAGATGGGGCTTAAAGACGAGCAGATTTGAAGTGTGCGGAGATGCAGTTCATTGATTATTTTGCACAATACAAATTTCCAGCATGATCTCATTAGTTAACCTTACCTGGTCTTACATGCTAGTGGTCAAACTCGTTTCTGAAAGAATTATTATGGAAAATCTGGACTGGAAAAGTATCTTGTACCAAATCATGAGAAAGGACTGATAAAATAAGGGAGTACAAAGGCAAAAAGGGGACGTTTCATGTGAGCCCTTTCCTACTTCTTAACTGATGCAAGGAAGATTTGTGGGTCCTTTATTCTCGTAGCCACATACCAGGACAGTAGTTACTGGACAGTAAACGTAAAGATTAATAAGGGAACGATAAAGCCATCATGTATGGCAGCGCTCGCTCGGTTGGCCACGCCGAGGCCAGTCCGTCCCGATCCCCGCGTCTCCCTCGCTCTCCTAGAATGGGCCACAGACAGACCAGTTCCAGCAGCAGGGGCAGCAAGTCTGGAAGTGGTGGAAAAACTCTGTCTATGGAGAACATCCAGTCTCTGAATGCTGCGTATGCTGCGTCCGGCCCCGTCTACCTGAGCGACCACGAGGCGCTGGCCTCCTCTGCCTACCCCAAAGGCACCATGACTCTGGGGCGTGCCTCCAGCCGGACCTCCTATGGTGGCAGAGCCACCGCGATGGGCAGCAGCCCCAACATCAGCTCCTCTCTGGGGCATCTTCACTCAGACTCGATGGGGTACGGAGAACAGGGAACCATGCACCTCCACTCACTGCAGCACCAGGGGGCGTCGTCTCCCCTGCTGAGACAGGCCGTGAGGGGCGTGGCCAGAGGAGACGGGGGTCCCCTGATGGTGCAGTTGTGGGAGCTGCAAAGGGAGAACGACATACTGAGACGGGAGCTGGACACGAAGGACAGCAAGCTGGGTTCCTCCATCAACAGCATCAAGAGCTTCTGGAGTCCTGAGCTCAAGAAGGAACGAGGACTCAGGAAAGAGGAGGCGGTGAAGACGTCCATCCTGAAGGAGCAGATGAGAGTGCTGGATGATGAAAACCAGGTAAGATTCAAAAGGTTTTTTAAGGAATGTGGTTCTTCTATGGCATCCCATTTGGCACTTTTTTTTTGCAATACCTAATGCTGTATAAGATCACCCACATCTTCAGTTCACATTCGCAAGAGTCCAGAACTATTTTTCTATCTATCCATCTATCCATCTATCTGTCTGTCTATCAATCTGTCTGTCTGTCTGTCAAGTTCATGTTCATGTTCATGTTCATGTTCGCAAGAGTCCAGAACTTTCCCTGAAATTCCAGCTAACAGAGCCATCGGGAACATGTTCTGGCTTCTGAGGCTGTAAGTGCTTTCAGATCAATACCGATCAATTCTCTCAGTTCTCCAGAAACCGCATAACAAAGCTGTGTTAGAACTATCAAGCAGAAATCATCCAGGAGACACTAGAGTTTCGTATACTGCTGTCACACGGCTTTTGAAATAAAGCTCCTGACTTTGGCAGGAGTTGATCTGAAGGTATTCTCCAGCTTACCCGAGGCATCAGCCTTGAGAGGGTCTTCATTTTTTGCTTACACAGGGAGTCCTGCAGGGTCTGGTGGACCCGTTGCATATTCAAATGTTTTTTGCTAAAATTGGTTTACTTCATCCCATTTTCAAGTAATATAATCCAAACATGTTACATTTGTTCCCTTTGCCTTTGTTAAATCGCATTGATGAATGTTTTTTTTTTTTTATATTTAAGTTCCACACAAAAAAATGAAGCTCAGTTTAAAAAAATAATTATTTGTATTAAGCTGAAAGCGGGTCCCCCAGACCCGAGGACCTTATAAGGGTTAATGTTGTTTTTGACTGCCCTATTGAAGTGCGCCACACTGGAAAGTCTGTTTACGTTGAGAAGGAGTTTCCTGGTCTTTGTGTCAAGCTATTTTTTCGTTCCCCGTGTTGCCATGGAGACACCATTCTGAAGTCTGAAGTCCACCATTTCACTGACATTCTTCTGATGAGAAGCTCTGGAGTGTAACTGGAGTGTAAAGTGCTGCTGAACTGTAGCTGTCCTGATGCACAGAACTGGGGCGGACGTTCCCCTGCCCAGATGTTTTCAAACTATCATGAATAAACGTGTCTTAGTTGTGGGTGGTGGGTAGGATACTTGCCTCTGGACCAAGAGGTCATGGGTTCGAATCCTACCTTCAGCACCACCACTGCGTTCCGGAGCAAGATGCTTAACCCCAGGCTGCCCCAGGGAGACTGCCCCCTGTAGGTGGGGGATAGAAGTTGCTTTGGATAAAAGCAGCAATAGAAACATTAATAGAAAAGTTAACAGTTATAATAATAATGTCAAGAATTATTGAATAGTAAGAAATCAAACATGGAATAATGGAAGGATAGGTTAGTCAGTTAAATAGACACCGACTTGCAGGTTGTGCAGGTCTCCGTTCTGTTTGTGTGTCTAGACTGAAGGATCTCCACACATGTGATGTGTGTCTGTCTTCTCTGCTGCATGTCTCTCGTCTTGTTGTGGTCTCGTGTTTAGATTCCCCTCGCGCCGACGGAACCGCCCCTTTTATGAAGGGATTATAATAATTGGTTCAAACAAGGATCATCAGAGGCAGGGATTTCATTGTGTACACAAGTGAGGGCAGAGAGAGGAAAAAACACACGACTAGTCGACTTCTCTCAGGGGGCGTTGACTTCTCTCAGGGGGCGTCAACTTTTGTGGTAGTGCCCTAGTATATATGCTATTATTGCACAGGAGCAAATATTGTTGCACTGAAACATATTATTGCACAGGAGACAGCATCATAGAACCACACTGAGTAAGTGTAAGATAGATAGACAGACAGACAGATAGACAGATAGATAGATAGATGTATAATGCTAAGTGAGGGCTCCCTGCTGAGAAGCCAGTCTGTGTGACTGGATGTGTTGAGACTGTGCTTTAGGTTCTTATTAAGAAACGGATCTACCCGCCTGCAGCGCCGTTCTCCTGGCATACTGTCTGACTGTCAGTTGGGCTGTCTGAATCCACCATCAGGACTTCCGTCTGCCAGAAAAAGAAGCTATCATTATCTGCATCCATCTTTACTGAAGCTCCCTCACTCTGTCTTTCTCCTTCTTCTCTTTCAAACGTACACTTGCCGATACTGTTCTGTCCTTTCCTCTCTCAGGATTGCCCACTGTTTTATCTACAAGCACATTTAACGCATTTTTGTTAAAATAGTATTACTGTATAGCTCAGTAACACTAGATAACGATGTGATCGTTCTCTGTAGAGCTCGACCACGGCAGAGCTAGTTAATATGTTTATCAGTATCGTAATAAATTAAGTCACAATATCGTGAGTATTAATGTGTTTCTTCAGCGGATAATTAGCAGTTAAAGAACACTGCATGTTAAAAAAAGCATAATTACATGGTTTAATCCCTCAGTTTTATACAGATCAGCATTCGCGGATTCAATCTAACGCCGATTTTTCTGAAAACCGAACTATATTACCGCCACCAGTCCAGCGGTGGCAGTAAAATAATACACAGATAAGTTGTTGATCCCCATAAAAAAAAGAAGAAGAAGAAGAAGAAAAAGAAGAAGAAGAAAAAGAAGAAGAAAAAGAAGAAGAAGAAGAAGAAGAAGAAGAAGAAGAAGAAGAAGAAGAAGAAGAAGAAGCTGCAGCATGTAGCATGACTGCTTCGTGTCTTGTCCTTGTATTTTAGTGTTTTAAACCCCACCCCCTTTTTCAACAGTTTATTTAGTATTAGTAAGCTGTGCCCTGTCTTAACATGTGGGTAGAGAGAGTTATTTCAACATTTCTTTTGTGTACGAGTCTTTGCTCGCTGCTAATGCTAACCGTGAATGCTAATGTTTTTTAAGCAATAAAGTTTTATGATTCTGATTATTTATTTACCTTTACTTTTCTTTAAGGGTAATCCATTAAACTGAGTTTAAAATGAAATTAAAGTGTTCTGGGAGGAGATTTGGGGGCAGATTTAGGGTTGACACTATAAAAATAGGCATTTTTAGGCATTTTTTTAATCAAAACACAACACGGTTTTTCAGTGTACACAGGTGCTCTTGGATTGCAACCCCTGCGAGAAGTGGGGGATTACTGTATTTGTATTTAGTGGGTGAAACCGTGAATAAAAACATGTATTCTCACAGTTTTGAAAGCAGTGTGGCTCTCCGGGCTCTGCTTCATCCATCCAGCTTATCAGACATCAGGCAAAATTAAGTATAATTTCTTGAAGTTTGAAAAAAAAGTTATTGCTGTTCATTCTGCAGCAAGTTCTTCACAACTCTGCTGCAGAAGTTCCCATAAGTGTGTGTATCTGTGTGAGTGTGTGTGTGTGGGGTCTGTGTCTGTGGGTGTGTCTAACTCGGTCCAAACCAGAGGAACTGCATGGAGCTCCAGAATTACTTCCCACTTCTAGGAAACATGACCATTTTTAAACCTCAGAGTTCAGCTCTGTCCCTTCTACCATTTTATGATCTTCACTGGACTTGAACTGTTTGATTTTTAATTAAAAAAAGAGCTTTAAACACTGGGGTGCTCTAAAACTTTTGACTGGTTGTGTATGCCTGGCTGCCTTTAAGGACAACATTAACAGTGAGAGAAGAAACATTTTACCCACTCCCTGAATTTACTCAGTGGTTACTGAATAATGAGTTCTATTACAGAGCAGCACGACTAAGTGTTATTTAATGTGGTACCATTTATATAAATGGTGAAGTGCAAAGCTAACGGCCCAGTTTACGCAGCAATTATTCAACACACAATTCAACTACGACGCTGAGAGTCTGAGAAGGAACAAAAACAACGAACTAGTACCTCTGCTTGAATTCAGATGCTTTTCCAGAAGTGGCAAATTAAAAAAACAAAAAAACAATTGTGTTGTCCTGCGACTGCCATGAAGAATGATTTATTTTTTTTGTGCTTGTGAAGAACAAATAGGATTAAGGGCAGTGAAAGGATTTGAAGCACTGGGATCTGAAATCTGCTCCACATGATGATAAAAGTAGAAATTGGCTGAAAACTGAAGTGATCAGTGTAAAATATTCCATGTTCTGGAGTGTCACTTATATTCAGGGCGCTCCTGGTCTCTGAGGTGTATGATTCGACGAGGCCTTTTTGGCACGTGTTGATGAAGAGCCATTAAGGTGATTAAGATAATTGATCCAATTAGCAGTAATGAACCTTATAGCTTGGTCTGCAGGAGCCTCCTCCAGTTGGCGAAATGCTTTAAGTGAAATAAAGAGTTCCACTTTGCCCAATTAAAACCGGTTTATTTTCAGCTCTTTGTCTGAAGCCTTTTCCATCTCTGCATTCTTAAATTTGCAAGTGAACAATGCTTTATTTCTGAATTTGCACCAGCACCAGGATTCAGCACCTCACAGTAATCAAACACCCAGGCGCAGAGGAAGAACCTGGTTTAGACCTTGCCTTCTATAGGACATGACAGAGAAAAGTCATAATGTTCTCTTTAAGACCTTCAGTTCAGGGAAGAAAGAGGCGGGGTGATACACGGGTTACTTCAGAAACACATGAAACAAAGAGCATGAAGAAAACAGTCTGGTTCGTCACTTTGGTGCTGATGCTGGGTTTTGTTCTTCAACCTATAGAAGCTGGATGAGCTTCCACTGAGCGCATTGTGCTCTAATAAACACAAGTAGACCATAAACTCTCCCACTAACTGTGAGACTGTCACCACTGGCATCTGGGAGAGAACAAGAAGGACCGTCCACTTGGGCGTCGTTAGGTCTAGGGGGGTCTGGGGGATCCCAAGCCACCCTAAATATATAGTAATTATTATACCATTTTAAAAATATCCAAACATTTCATACAAGATATCACTGAGTGCAGATACACACTTTACAGATAGAAACAAGACTATGAATTGAAATGAAAAATAGTAAGTCTAGCTATCATTATTGAACTGGCTGTTGAAGCTACTGTAGGTAGGAGGCGGGCATTAGGACCCAGGCGGAGCAACCGGAACCCGTTTAGTAATATTTCTCTGGTAGCGCCCTTTGTACTCAGTTCAACAGAACAATACTATGATACTATGTGTCCATAACTGTTCACTGCTTAACTTTACTTGTTTCCTTAAGTGAAAGGAAAGGTTTGGTGAAAAGGTTTCAGCCCTCTGTGCACGCTAATTCATTTCTACAACCCTGGGGGCTAAGCCCCCCTTGTCTTTCCGTCCTAGTGACGTCCCTGACCGTCCAGTACATTTCCGGCATTTAGCAGAAGCTTTTTTTTATTAGAACTACAGTAACCCTCCAGTTTTACGCGATTCGAGTCGTGGTTTTTCAACAATGCATTTTTTTACTATACGCGGGTGCTCTTGGAACGTAACCCCCTCGAAAAGCGAGGGATTATTATATTTAGGATTTGCTATATTTTCCATGTAAAAACCACTAGACAGACTGGCAGTGAAGCCAAAGCCAAAGGTATGGTCTATTTAGTGGCAGGGCTCTCTTTATATATGATGTTCTACTAGAATATTTCTTCTTGTTGTTCTGAAGAATGTTCTGAAGAGTGGCTACCACAGCACTGATCTGTGAAAGTAGAATAAACACGTTTTAAGCTCTGTAAAGAAAGCCTCTGTAAAAACATTTAAAAACCATTTAATTGGCCGTTAATCTGGATTATAAAAATGACTGGTGAGAATAAAGAGAACAAGCAAACAGACTTCACCAAGTTCAGTGACTGAAAAGGTGCACAGCAGTATTCTTTAACTAACTTATTGAAATGATTGATTAATAAAAACAATCAGAGAAGCAGGAGCGTGAAAGAGACGGAGAATAAAAAGCTTAGTTCTGCAACCAACACACACACTCACTCACACACACACACTCACACTCGTGCCCAGGCTGTGTTTTGGCGCTTTGTACTGAACGGTCCTCCCACACTCCGACTCTTCAAATCCAAAAATCTGCTGCTGAATTCATTACCAGCTATAAAGCCCGGACAAATGGATCCAGCGCATGTTTTAGCCTCATTATTATCTTTCGCAGCGTCTTTCTGTTGCAGGAGAGAATTAATGTGTGGAAGAGGAAGGGCTCTGATGAGCTTGAGTGGGAGGAACGTTGAATTAACAGCCAGATGCTTCTTTCAAGGTTTCAAGACTCGTAATATTTTACAAAACAACTGTTTGAATAATAGTTTTAATTTTTGGCAAAGAAGAAAACAAGCCAAAAACAAGCACGAAATGTATCACAGTAGTGAACTGGACAAGATGGCTTTTGTTATATGACACCAATAATAATAGTTAAATTATTTGTTAAATTATTTTTATTGTGCGTAAGTTTTATTATAACTGTGCTTGCGGAACTTCCCACAGTAATGTTCTTCAGCTTTATTTTTATTATTATTGATGATAATAAAGCTTCAGGAGAACTTAATTAGTATCTGGTGCACTGTGAGTTCAGATCCTTGATCAGTTGATTAGGAGCAGAGTTGTTACATCCCCAGTCAGCGGCCACTAGAGGCCGCCAGTGCTTTATTTAAGGACTTTTATGTTGAAACACGTTGGATTTAACTCATGATGGGTACCACAGGTGTTGTGTTTTGTCATGTATTTAAGTTCCTCTGTTTCAGTTTGTGGTTGTCTGTCGACCCTCAGGGTGTGTTTAGTTGTGTTGTGGTCTTCTGTTCTATCTGCTGTAGAGAGTATTGGCACTCGTGCCTTGTTTTGTTATTTTTTTATATATAAATAAAGAGAACCAAAGTATGAAAGTTTGCGTTTGTGCCTCCTGCCTGGACGGAATGCAGCAAAGTGTGAGAGGAGTACTGATTGTTTAAAAACTGATTTTTGTGGTTGAGTCTCCTCAGTAATGTTTGGGGAGAACGGACGATCGAGTCGCTTTAAAAATGTGTGTTGGTGAGAGAATCTGTAACGTCACGGCATTGGGACAGAATGCAGAGAAACAAATGTGGAGCAAAACGCACAGCAGACTCATAAACAGAGTTCAAGACACTGAAACTCAGGTTAGTGATAAAAAATAAGTCGTGTCACTGTTTGTTGTGGTTTAATTAAGCAGTCGGCGAATGCAATTACACGTTTAGCTGACCTTAAACATAAATGTTTTGGTAAGAGACCGTTAGTTGGTGCCTCTCGGTGGTTCCGTTGGGAAAAAATGGACACTGAATGAAGATTGAACTGAACACAAACTTTTGTCTAGAAAAGCAATGTTTGTGTCTTTAAATACCCTTTTTATAGCAACCATGCAATCACACTGCACATTTTACATCAAATTTTGGAATACAGTAAAGCCCCGCTTTTCAAGGGGGTTACGTTCCAAGAGCACATAGTGAAAAACCGTGTTGTGGTTAAAAAAAAAAAAAAGCCTATTCTTAGTGAAAACCCCAAATATGCCCCCAAATCTGCTGCCAGAACGCATTCATTTTAATACATTACCTCTGAAGAGAAGGTGAGGATAACCCGTATCCTTACTGTACAGTTTACACTGAACGGTCTCCTGCAGTGCTAGAATACAAATAGCAATGTTACCCCTGTATAGACTGGACTGGAATTCATGCAGCACCTTTTCTTTAGTATAAGCAGGTCAATACAGTAATGAATTAATTTAATTTACAGTAATAAAAATACAAGCTTTAAGAAGAACAAAACAAAAAACACAAGAACCCTCGAGACGCTCTGGGGGAAATTCTGGATTGCAGCAGCCAATCAGCAGCTAGGAGAAATAAATAACGCTCTCGGATTGGCTACTTTCAAACCTCCCGCCTCTGAGTACAGCAGTGTTTCGCCTTCCCAAGGCGCCTTTCATTGTGTTTCCTGGACAGTACAAAAAAAGTGTGGTTACATTTTATCTGTAGCTAAATTTGGCTTTAATATCCAGTGTAGAGCATGTGCATTCAAATTCGTAATCAAGGGATGAGTATTGATCATTTAAAATATCGATTTTTGTGGCCGAGTCAGTACTGTAATCTATAGGGAGAGAGAGTGGATGGTTGAGTCGTGTCCAATCAGATCAGTTCCATATCCTGAGTAATAACCAGCCCATGAAAGTGGATACACATGCTTTTCCTACCCATTTTTGGGGAAACCATAAATGGCTTGGTAAGAGACAGTGAGTTAATGTTTTTTTGGTGGTTCAGTGTAAGACATCTGGCACCGAATGAAGAGAATCAGAAGAGCTGGTTTAAGTGCAAGCTGTGAATAGAATTTATTTTCAACACACTTTTTTTTATCCATAAAACCAATTCAGTCTAGTTAATATTAATAAAGCAAACACTGTAAGAATAAAACAAAAACATGCAACCTTAGCATGATGGTGAATAACCTGCACTTAATGAATCACTGGCCTTAAAGCTCCAATCTAAAGCTTTACTGTCTCTGGAGAACAACTTTGATAAATCTGGTATTTGGGATCAGAACAGTGAGGTGATTCCTGATGATTTACAACCATATTATCTAAACCTACAGCAACATTTCATTACTGATGATAAACAATCACAGGAATATAACAAATGTCTGTTTATGGTTCCAGTACCTTGTTTGTTCATCGGTCAGTTTTATTGATTTTGCCTCCACAAATCTTTATGTAATACTCTGAACATTAAAGCTGATGACAGAACCATGAGATTTCAGCTACTCTGAGAGACAGTTGGGTTTTTTTTTGTTGGAGTTCTGAAAGAAACTGAGGCTTTATTTAATAGAAGCTCCTTTGTCAGCAGCAGCAGCTTTATACTTTTGGGAAAACTGCCAGATTTCATTGTCTTCACATGACAAACTCTTTAGATTGGGAACATTTTCAGCTTAAACTGAAAATATTGAGCGAAACTCAACATTCTTTTCACCAACTTATTTCATAACATTGACAACAGGATGCTAAGGCCAATTACTCCATGAAGCTTTCTCATCCAGCTCCAGAAAATAATAGTTTCTCAGGTTTGATCTTTTCTAGCTGCAAGTATTGACCTGAACAGCTTTGCCTTTGATTTTAAGAACTGCTGACAATGTTTCTCCTCCTTTCTAAACAAAATGATTGTTCTTTAAAGCATCATTTTGAAGGAAATGACAAAACATCAGAATAAGAGAAATGCTGCAGCGTTTACAGAACC
>JBBPDE010000015.1:4403337-4416505 GCA_037974605.1 Nannopetersius ansorgii | reverse complement strand
GTCTAGAGTGAAGGATCTCCACACATGTGATGTGTGTCTGTCTTCTTTGCTGCATGTCTCTCATCTTGTTGTGGTCTTGTGTTTAGATTTCCCTTGCGCCAACAGTACCGCCCCTTTTATGAAGGGACTATAATAATTGAACATGTGTCAGCATCAGCCAGAGAGGCAGAGAGAGGAAAAAACACACGACTATGCGACTTCTCTAAGGGGGCGTCGACTCATGCCTCTGTAGTCGACTAGTCGACTTCTGTGTTAATGCCCTAGTCTATACAATCTTTGCCTCGTGCCCCTTGAATTAATGGTTTTAAAATAAAGTGGTGCCTTGACTTTTGAGTTGAATCCATTCCGTGACTGAGCTCGCAACTCAAATTACTCGTATGTCAAATCAGTTTTCCCAATTGAACTGAAATTCCATTAATCTGTTCTGGACCTCCAGAAAACTTGCATTTTTTTTGTTTTAAATAAGAAAAATTGCTTATAAATGACATATATTGAATAAAAACACAATACAATAAAATGTACTGCAATAATCTGGGTTTAAGTATTTTTAAGTATAATGTGCAGCATTTGCTGGTCCTCTTTAAAATTCTCGAACCCCGTGTCTGCTGCTGCAAAACACTCAAACACTCTGGATCTAGAAACAGGCCCATTTGAACAATCCAGATAATCACTAAAATATGAAATCCATGCGATACTATGGCCACTCACCTGCCCTGGGCTCATCATTGCAGCCGACTGAGGATCTGAAACTGGAAAATCACTCTTATAAACTAAAAGAAGACTAGGAAAGATATCTAAACCCTTCCTCCTCTTAATCTTTTTCACTGTCTGAAAGATTCACTGTCACTGAGAAAAGGAAGTTAAATAAAACGGTTTAATTGAGTCAGAAAACCCAGACCATCCCCGAAAATGTGTAGGTAGATCTTAAGGATGCACACTATGAATATTTCTGAGCGACAGACTTTCTAAAGGTAAAGCTGTGGGAAACACCTCATGAGCTCCTGCCACTTCTAATCTTTCATTTTATACGTGAATAAACTATGTGTAGCACAGATTGCAGAAATGTGTCGAATTTGAGTAAAAATCCACAGAATGTTTCAGTTAACTCGGCATGCCACCATGTTGGCCTTGGTCCAAACTCAGAATTCTAAAAAGGGTTTAGAATTTACAGCATTGTTTAGAGCACATTCTCACCGTGTCTCTTTGTAGAGGCGGGACTTTGTGTTGCTTTCTGTTTTTCTGAACATAAATCAGACGTAAATGGTGGGCATTGAGGATACATGAGAATTTTGCAGCGTGGGGTTACAAGATGTTTTAGAGATTTTGCTCGTAGTTTCCAGTTCTCATGGTTCGCTTGGCAATTTGCAAAGTATACAGCGATTGACTGTTGTGTCAGTGTTGGTTTCGGTGTGTGTGTGTGTGTGTGATCTACAGGGTGTGACGCTGTGTTACTGGACTGTAGAAATGGTTGCGGTTGAAGGTTGCAGAAGTTTGCGAGGCCAGGTGCAGCGTTTTTACTCCTCAGGGTTTAGTGCTGGGTTTGGAGGAGGAGCTTTAGAGCCAACACTCCTGTCTCAGCGAGTCTCAGCCTGTCTGAAACACACTCTGGCGTAACTGTTTGTGTCCGTATTGGAAAGTAATTGTTTGAGTCATTGTTTGAGTGACGGTGCTGCTGGAGTAAAGCAGGCTGTGAACAGGTTGACCTGTCACTCGTCTTCCTGGAACACTCTGAATCACTGAATTACTGACCAGGCGTCCAACAAACGTTTTTCCTCAAATGCTCTTTCACAGCTTCACATTGACTGTAGTGTGTTTTTTAGTCATAGTGAATTTATAAATGCAGCAGAACTGCAGAATAGTGTCCTGAACAACAGGAGCTGTATCTCTCTCTCTCTCTCTCTCTCTCTTTCTGTGTGTGTGTGTGTGTGTGTGTGTGTCTCTCTCTCTCTCTGTCCGTCTGTGTCTGTCTCTCTGTCTCTGTCTCTGTCTCTCTCTGTCTCTCTCTCTCTCAGGTGTAGTGCAGTGTGAAACTAAATCCAGATCTCAGGTGTCCTGGTAGAAGGTGCTGCATTATTAATAGGGCTATAAAAGGGGAAATGCAGTGAATATCCTACCAGACCAACACTGAACTGAACCTGAAGATAAATCTGAGTCTGAGTGTGTGACTGTGTGAGTCTGTGTGTGAGCCTCTGAGCGTGTGAGGCTGAGTGTGTGAGCCTGAGTGCGTGGCTCCGAGCGCGTGTGTGAGCCAGAGTGTGTGAGTCTGAGCGTGTGTGAGTCTTCACTGATTGGTCGGTGGGTTCGGTCAGTTTATTTAATATAATTCATTACAATCGTTCAGTCGGTCCCATGGTGGCACAGTGGACAGCACTGTTGTGTCGCATCTCCACGGATGAGGGTTTGAATACGTGAGTCCTTGCCTTGCGCCAGTAGACCCCAGGTTAAGCTCCAGGTACTCGCAAACCCAGTAAGGATTAAGCGGTTACAGATTATGAAATGTAGAAAAAAAGTAGAAAAAATGTAATTCGTGGTAACAGAACAGACTCCGATAATGTGCTGATTATTATAGTGTGTCCTCAACGAGGACTGGAATATTGAACACTGTGTATACAATGTCTGTCTGTTTTTGAGGAAATCTTTTCAGGGAGTCTAAATACTGGGACAGAGCTGAATAAACAGGGGGGGGGGCAGGTATCCTCTTCAAATGAGGATCCGATTACTGAAATGTTGATTTACTTCTCCGGCTGTAACCACTGAACACTGTTTTTGTCTTTTTACTCTCGCCTTTGTTCTTGACAGTATATTTGGTTCCACACTGCTGCTCAGCTACACACACAGACAACACACATTCTCTGTCTGAAAATGAAAACTTTAACTGGCCATTAGTGGCACTTTGTCCTGCAGCCTGGACTGGAATGCATCAGACACTCGGAGACGGTTGTGCGTTTTTCACTTAAACTGGAAATTAGCAGCATTCTGAAAAACCTCAGTGAATTTTACTGCTGCAGAGTGTTTCTGTATCTGGAGGAGAAGAAGGTTTCCCACACACTGTTCCCACAGACACTGCTCCCACAGACACTGCTCCACACACACTGCTCCCCACACACTGCTCCCCTCACACTGCTCCCACACACACTGCTCCCACAGACACTGCTCCCCACACACTGCTCCCCACACACTGCTCCCACAGACACTGCTCCCACAGACACTGCTCCCCACACACTGCTCCCCACACACTGCTCCCCTCACACTGCTGTCCACACACACTGCTCCCTTCACACTGCTGTCCACACACACTGCTCCCACAGACACTTCTCTCCACACACACTGCTCCCACAGACACTGCTCCCCACACACTGCTCCCCTCATACTGCTCCCACACACACTGCTCCCCACACACTGCTCCCCTCACACTGCTCCCTTCACACTGCTGTCCACACACACTGCTGTCCACACACACTGCTCCCACAGACACTGCTCCCCACACACTCATCCCTCAAACACACTGCTCCCCACACACACTGCTCCTGGGTGCCCCTTGTTGGTGGTAGGTCATTGCTTCACTTGGTGAATGGGTCAAATGGATTAAATGCAGAGAAGGATTTTCACACTGTGTGCTGTGTTTGTGTGTTTATAAGGGGCCGCTTCGCTAAACAGAATATTTATATGTTTTACATAGTAGCCAATTACCAGCAATTTAAATGATCCAATCCTCTGCTATGGATCCGGAGTTATAAATGCATGCGCTGGGATCTTAAATACCTTCAGTGTTAACAGAGCTAGCTAGTAAAAGCTAGCACGGCTCATCACCATTCTCCATCACATTCATTGTGGTGTTAAAAGTCCATTCACATTTTCTCACATTTTACTGCTTAGAAATAAAGAGGGATGATCAATGCTTAGTGTCCACCTGGGATCTAGAGCACTGAAGACATCCACCATGTAAACGCTTGGTGAGATCATGTATGGAGACCTTGGTTTTGATGATCACGTCAGAGCTGAAAAAACAGCTAAAACAGCTAAAGTTTGAGACTCTCTGTCCGAAGAAGACTTCGGATCCTTCATCTCATGCAGGGTTGACTGTAATGTTCTCCTCTCTGAGATTCCCAAAAAGTCAATCAGAGCTCATTCAAAATGCTGCTGCTGGAGTTCTAACCCAAACCAAGAACTCCAGGTCGTCTCAGGTTCTGAACCCGTTTCAGTACAGAATCGATTTCAAAGCTGTACTCATTGTGTTCAGGTCCCTCATTGTTTTGGGTCAGACAGATATCGTCGTTCATATGTTTGAATTATTTATTACTGGTGGGTCTCTTAAGGAGGTATTCCACTGACTAGTTCCAGCTCAGTTCAGTTCGGTTCTGCTCTGTTCAATTTGGTTTCGGACCTAGAGTTTTCTTATACAACTGGTTGCTACAGCGACCAAACATTCTGAGCAGCAGCCCGAGTGGAGCACACTAAGCTGAGGTAAACAACCCGGCATCATTACAATCACTAGCATGGATCAAATCAGAGGGTTTTTTTTTTCTTAACCTTGGTTTGTGGCTATTTGACACAAAACGGAGACAATTGGCTTAAAGAAGTAACATTAGGCGGACGCTAATGCTAACGTTCAGTCAACAACACTGGCGTAACCATACTGACCCCCAATCAGTAACCTCCAATATGTACACGTCATCATTTAGTATCGGTTCAGCCTGCTCTGAACCTTGGCCAAGGTGGTACCAAGAATGGTTCCGGGTACCAGGGACCAGATTTTAGTGATGGAAAAGCAGAAAAAGCGAGTAGAGTAGAACTGAACCGAGCCGGTACCAGTCAGTGGAAAACCACCATAAGAGCCATGACTCTAGTTCACAGGTTGTCTTTCCTTTGGGTGTTCACTTGCTCCTTAATATCTCAATATCAAAATATAATTAATGTTATTCACTTGTGGCTGATCAGGTTTATCAAACAATTGGTAACACTATTGGTTTTTTTCTGGAGAGCAGTGAGTAATGCAGCTTGGGCAGCAAGTGGAAGTGAAGAACCCTTCGGCGTCGCAGAACAGCCCAGGTTTCGGTTCCCTCTCTTTGCTGTTCCAAGTACAGCAGCTCCTGAAACAGATAAACCTTATGCAGCCACTGTCTGGTGGGAGTCTTCCTCTAGTCCATGTGGTCTCATCCATCAGACTGAGATCGAAAGACCCTTGTCTGTTCTGGTTTTCTTACTCTGGAGTCCATACAGTGCAGCACCTGCTCCACATTCATTATTTGTTTGTTTTTTGCACGGGCCTTTACTACCAGGATGCCATTACTGGAGTTTGCGTGTTCGTGTGCGTGCGTAACTCTGTTATTGAATATGTATGTATATGTATGTGTGTGTGTGTGTGAGACTATAGCAGCTGCTGCACAGCTGGTTTGGTCGTTATCTGCCTCTGTAGTGAAGCTGGTCTGGAACAAGAACCTAGTATATACCCACCAGAGGACTGGAGCACGAGGGAGTATAGGAGACCACACACACACTTTCTGCAATACGCACTATGAAACAATGTACTTCAAATGTGCTTAATGTGCTTAATTTACCCTGAAAATGTTCCGAAGCCCTTCATTTGAATGAAGTGGCCCTTAATCTGTGAAACCGACCCTTAATTTGACCATAAATTTGGTTTAAGGCACAAGTGTGAAAGCCCTTAATCTTAGATTTAAGGGGTTAATCCGGGGGGTTCTATTATTTAAGGGGCAAATGTGAAAAAGGAAAAGGGGAAATTCAGTAGTTTAATCACCTTAATCTGTGCACTTTTACCCTTTATTTTCCTTCATTTCCTGTTTGGGAAATCCTGGTTGAAATTAAGGTCATTTTAAGGGATATAATTAAGGTGTTTGGTTTCGTAGTGATTACAGCATGCAAAGGAATTTTATTGTGGGAATTCAGGGTCCAGAGTGCAAACAACGTTAATACAGGAAACTCTCTAGTTGAGTCCCTGATCAGGACATCCAAGTCTGAAGCTGGAGTCTCAAATCAAGTCTTAGTCGATACAGGCAGGTCCCCAGTTGAATCCCGAGCCAACAATGACAATAAATCTCAGGTTAAATCTCACATCAGTCCGGGCAAGTCTCCAGTCAGAGACCAGTTTTTACTGAAAGTCACTGCAGCATGCAGAGAAAAAACTCATACTGCATATGATGCTCAACACCACCATTCTGATCATCTGCCACCCGAAATCCCATCTGACAGCGAGAGGCTTGATTTGAACACAATTTATAACCACCCAAGCATGTGGCTTGGATCCGTCTGGAAAGGTTCAATTCCCAGTGGCTTTTAGCTGTTCAGACCAGGCCTGAAAACAGCAGTCGGAGCTTCATGATTCTGTTTAAGGGCCGGAAACTACACCAGTAACTGGTGGTCTGGTGGTTAGGGGTTTCCCATGCAATCATAAGGTCTTGAGTTCGAATCCCAGGAGGATGGCTAGTGGCACCACTGAGCTGACACAAACATGTGTACACACACACACACACACACACACACACACACACACACACACACACACTCTCACAGACGTAAACTCACAGCCACACACATACATGCACACACAAACACACACACACTCACACAAACACAAACACACACACACACACACCCCTGAAGTGAGCTCCTCAGCTGCTGCGGGGTTCTGTCCTAGGTTCCCCTCGCCGTTTGGTTGGGCTGTGTGTTCCGCGGTCCTGTGGTCGGTTCTGTAACAGGTCAGATGGAGCGTCGGCGCAGGGATCTGCACAGCCCAGCGCAAACACACACACGGCCCAGCGCAAACACACATGCGTCCAAAGAAAAGAGCCTCCATGTTTTGGAAGCAGCAGAGTGTCCATGTGGAAAAGTAATAAAAAACAGTAACTTAGGGGAGAAAAGGCAATGATGAGATATTTAATGGTTTACGCAGACACACACACACACACACACACACACACACACACACACACACTACCATTCATGTCGATATGCAAACCCCATTTTGCTTATTCAACCATGCTTACACCCTCGCTGTGGACCTGCACTGCAGTGGTGCGAGTCAGTTCACATTCTTCTAACTGCGTGTTCCCAGGCTCAGGTTCAGGTTTAAAGGCCCCTGAACGCCGGACCCAGTTCTTCATGCGCCGCCGATAATCTCCCTTAAAAGACACTGTAAGACTTTTATTGTGAAATTGTCTGCTATTGCACTGGTCTGAATAAACCTCTAACATCCAAAAGAAACGTTCTTCGTTCTTTTGTCGGAGAAGAATCTGCTGTAGCCTCAATCGTGTCCACACTAAACAGACAGAAATGTGTTACATTGCTAAACACAACTTAGTTTGAATGTTTATCTATTGGCGTCAGAAGCCATGCAGGCATGTCTGTCAAAGATCACTGGGATGCACAAATATTCCTGCTTTTTTCACATAGAAACATATTCATATCAGAGGCCTCATCACTCCAGTACAAAACTAATACTAATCATGTGCAAAAAAGACATCAATTAAATCACTTTAAAGAACTCTTCAGGAGACATCAAGGAAAACCCAACTGCAAGACTTTATATTTATATTTGATCCCAGAGTTATCAATGTCTCGCTTGATTTCTGTGTGATATTTCAGGTTTTTGTTTTAGAACATTTATTACATCTTAACAGACCGAATCATCACAAAAGGCACGCATGAATGGAACTGACGGGCCTCGATGCTCCTCCTCTCCTCCTCTTCCTGCTTTCTTTTCCTCCACTCGGCCCCCGTCCCCTCGTCTTCCTCTTTATTTTTCTTTGCCCAGGGGGCTTTTCCTAAATGAAGGGGGTCCACTGTGCATCACTTATGCTGTTGACATGTGGTAGCAATTTCCCCAGGTTACTTTAAGCCTATGCACACCCACAGATTTGTATAGGGATTGTCCTCAATGCGTGTGTGTGTGTGTGTGTGTGTGTGTGTGTGTGTTCCTGCTTGTGCATCTAAGGCCTGCATGATATGGACAGAATTAGTGACTTCTTCTTAAGTGTGATTGTTGTTGTTGTTGTTGTTGTTGATGTTATAGCTGGAATTTGGAAACTTTTCTCCTCCTAGTTTTTGAAATACTGGATGTCAAAACTGTTAATATCAGATTTTTGATCAGTTGATTGGGGGCCAATTATTGATCATTTAAAAAAAAAAAAGAAAGAGAGAGAGGGGGGGAGAGGGGAGAGAGAGAGAGAGAGAGAGTCGAATCACCGTATAAATGAGTCGGAGAGAGACCCTGTGACATCACGGCTATGGCAGGTGGAAGGCAGCCAAAACGTGGAGCGATGATTCAGCCTTACGAAGCAAAACGCACAGTAGACTCATGAACACACTTCAGGACACTAAAAGCTCTGCTTAGTTGAAACACATCAATCCTTGAAAGCAGCTGAATGCAGAACAGTTTCATTTTTTGGATAATGATTAACAAACACTGTGTTCTGCAGCCCTAGAATTTGTGGGTTGGATATATATGTGTGTTGGCTTGTGGCTAAAATGTCTTCACAGGGGTGCCAATACTTTGTAACCAAAGATCAGACCTAAACTTTTGCCCTTAGCCAGATATTTAAACCTACAAACTCATCTCCAGTTCCACTCCAGTTCACTTCATATTCTGGTCAGATTTAATGGAATACAAATTTAAAAGATGCTGATTTGGAGACAGCAGGTAGGATGTGAAGCAGTGCAGGATGTCGCTGATCTAGTGATGCTGGCTGAGCTGAAAACAGAAGCTCAATCTGTAAGTAAAAGCTCAAACGTTGCACACATTTGCGATTCACATTTCATCCGTTTTTTCCATCAGCGCTGGGGGGACGGTGTCCTCTCTGTCCTCTGTCCCTGTCCAGGGGAGGAGGGGAGGACGAGCTGAAAGAGGAATGAGGCTGGAGACTTCTCTTTTCCTCTCTTCATCAATCACCTGAAGGAAAACGCCTTTGCTGAGCTTTGCTGAATCGGGACAGTGAGTTCAGTGCAGACTGAGGAATTCAGCTAAACAAAGGCACTCAGACACACAAACAGTCCTGTTTTCTCTGCGTCCCTCTGGGGTTCAGGGACGGAGCTGGGGAGCGAGCTGAAGGAGAAGAATGCCGTCGCTCTCTCTCTCTCTCTCTCTCTCTTCTCTCTCTATTTGCTCCCATTTATCTGGCCGCTGCTCTGACAGGATAATGGACGCCTCCGCCTCCGCTTGAAGAGTGTGGTTGACTTTCGCCCTCAGGTCAGAGGTCACGCCGGCTCTAAATGTCCCTCTCTGTGGAGACCTGTGTGTGTTTTAGGGGGTGGAAGTTCTTATTTTAGATTGATCGCTCCCTCAGTGCTGGTTTTAGCAATTGGAAGAGGAACACTCCTGTCAGCTCCGCTGCTGCTCCGCTGTGGATCCGAAGCAGTGACGGGTCGATTTTTTTCTTAACCTTCGTGACTTGGGGTCAAAGTGTAAACAGCTGATCTTATGTGAGAGTGTGTTACTGAGCAAAACCCTCGGACTACAGTTTCCGTGTTTTTTTTTTAAAAACATCGCGTGTCCTTTAAACTGTGTCAAACTTTTCTGGTGAACGGGCCGAAAGAAATGCTTCAGAAGTAAAATCGTTGTAACGAAGTGATCATTCGTGAACACACCACTGCACACAGTGTGAACAGCATGACATTGAACCTCTGCATTTAACCCATTCACCAAGTGAAGCAGGGCACAGCTATGAACACGGCGCCCGGGGAGCAGTGTGTGGGACGGTACCTTGCTCAGGGTACCTCAGCGGTGCCTAGCGGTCTTGGGAATCGAACCTGGACTTTCTGATTGCAGGGTGAATGCCCTAACCACTAGGCTACCAGCTGCATGATGCACCACAGAGAAGGATCTGTAGAGAATTGCTGGAAAAGTTCATGTGATGTCAGGTGTCAGAACACACAGTGCCTATATACTGTATATACAAACACATTATGTGCAGGATATTCCTATACTGTTTATATTTCTAGTGTATTGCAATATTCCACTTGTATATTATTCCAGCGCTTCTGTTGCAGCCCTTATCTCTGCTGTATATAAGTGAGCAAACACTGTTTCTTTAGTTGTGTTTATATGTATTTTAAACCTACAAATTTGCTCTAAATCAATGGTTCATAACCTTTTCAGCATTAAGGCCCTCCTGTCCATCAGAGCATGCTGCCCACTCTTAACTTTCACCCCTATTTTGGTGGCAATCTTGGAATTTATGGTACCAACTTTGAAACATCGCAATTCCATCACTTTATTATTATTGTGTGGCTTTTAGTACCATTTAGTGCAAGCAGAGACTCCATTTTGTTTGGAGAAATTCTTATTTTTACCACAGAATTATAAATCAATAACCGCTTCAGCACCGCCTCTCTCCCATTCACTCCGATTACCCGACTCACACTGTCGGCCCCGCCCCTTGCACTGTCGGCCCCGCCCCTCACACTGTCGGCTCCACCCCCACACTGTCGGTTTCCGCCCCTCACACTGTCACCCCCACCACTCACACTGTCGGCTCCACCCCTCGCACTGTTGGCCCCGCCCCTCACACTGTTGGCGCCGTCCCCGCACTGTCGGCTCCACCCCTACACTGTCAGCTCCATCCCTTCACACTATCGGCTCCGCACCTCGGTTCACCATTCGAAATCCGGGCCAGGCGCACCAAATAGTGACAAAACTCGCTCAAAACACAATAAAACACAATAAAACAAAAAAAGCTGAGCGCCTTTCTGTGTTGCTTGACTGATCTGGGAGATCGGGTGAGAGGCTCATTTGAAACATTACAACCTCCGCTATTTGTTAAATAATGGAGGTAGTAATAATACACCGATACTGTTTTAATAATACACCAATCACTGTGTAAAAAGTTTTTTTGGGAGCAACTGTGGACCAATGGCCTGTCTTCGTTTTATACTCGCGGTCCAATCAAAAGCCTTCGCGGCCCATCAGTGGTCCAGTGGTTGAGAAACCTGGGTCTAAGTCTTTGCTGTGTGCATCTGCGGACCCCAAACCTCATCTTGTACTGACACTATCTGTCTGTCTGTCTGTCTATCTGTCTATCATTTTCTGAGCTATTTTCAGAAACGAGTATCCAGAGAAATTCCAAGCAGGGCAAAAGGCAGAGACATTCTAGGCCAAATTCTACACACTGTTTGTTCCAATAATCCATGCAACAAACAAAAGGTCCATTAGTGAACCTGTGCTCTGGATTGTACCTCATTCAAAAACAGTCCTTCTAACCTCAGTAAGAATGGGTGGAGCTGAATTTGTCAAGCTGAATTTGCCAAGATAATAGGAAATCTGCAGACACCACATGGACTGGAGAGTGGCTCTTATGTTTTGACACTTTAACAGTGTTTATGAACCACATCTGTCTCTTTATTCCATGAAAACAGGGCTTCTTAACAAACAGCCCGCTGTGTAACTGCATGCAGGCTTTGTTCTGTCTGTATATCTCTTATTGAATTCCCTCTTAACTCCTGCTGCATCTCAGCTTTAAAGGTCTGCAGTGTTCTAGAAATTGACTCAGAGACGTTCACTTTGCTATGGGTCTCCCATAGCAACGACCCATCATCATCCATCACCTGTTGTATAAATAACAGGGTGGAGAGACACCCAGCACAGGCTGTGTATTTTCTTTAGAGCCGGGGTTTCAGTCCTGGGACCGGATCCACACACACAGAATGCGCTTATTCGGAGTTAATTTCTCCCGCTGTGACGGAACGCCCCGGCGGTTCGTGTTCAGTGTGTCGGTGTGATTTGTGTGGCACGTGTGTTTGTGTAATAAGGTAGAATTTACGGTATTTGCCGTTGTGTCAGAGCGTGATTAATCCTCCCTCTACCTGTCGCTGTTTGAACACGGAAACATCAGAGTTGTAAAATATCGGAAGACGAGCAGGAGTGAACGATTCAGAGCGGGCAGGAAAAACAATCAAGCTCCGAGCGGCTCACGGCGATCCTGCCCTGCGAGCCGGGTGATAATGATGATTAATGGCAGATAGGATGCTGTGAGTGGGGCCTGTGTGTGTGTGTGATGGTGGAAAATATTACTGCGGAAGTGAGCTGTGGGCTCTGAATGGCTCCCTGTGGATCGGTGGAAGCTCTGTGATCAGCATGGACAGCGCTGAAAGCTTTTTAGGGCATGTGAGGTCATTCCTGCTCTCTTTAACATGGCGTGTGTGAGTGACGAGACACACAGCCACGGAGCAAAACACAATGAAATACAATATAATAAAATATAATATAATATAATATCGCTTTTCCTGTTCACTGTACAGCTTACAACAGTATGTGTGAGTGTAAGTGTGTGTGTGTGTGTGTGTGTGTGTGTGTGTGTGTGTGTGTGTGTGTTTTCTATGGTCTGTATTCCAGCAGCTTCACTCCTGACACACTCAGACACACTCACACGCCAGCTCCTACTGAGCTGTTTCTGGGTGAGAGCGCCTCGCAGCACTTACGGGCCGATTACAGTGGCACACGTCTTTATAATGTAACTGATCTGTTCTGCTGTGTATATTTGAGTGCGCCGTGTGTTTTACTCTGTGTTTGTTTGGTTATTTTGCCTTTTTTGTCATTCCCGTCATCTCAGGGTCTCTCGACCATTCCCTCTCTCTCCCAGTATGTTTCAGGTGTCTCCCATTTTTTAATGATCAATACTCGACCCCTGATCAACTGACCACAGAGAAAGAGAGAGACAGAAAGAGAGAGAGAGAGACACAGAGATACAGAGACAGACAGAGACAGAGAGAGAGAGAGAGTCCAGCAGGGTTGATCGTCCTTTTCCTGTCTCTGGGTGCCTGTGGGTAAACAGCTGGGTTGGTGCTTGTGAAGGGAAGGTTATGTTACAGTCCTGCTCATTGTGTTGTTACCTGGTTAACAACTGTAACAAAGACACACCTGTGGTTCAGCCCCGCCTCCCCTGCTGGCTCTGAGTGAGGGACAGGCTGCTGAGGTCATGTCTGTCCGGACACCGAGTTTTCCGGAGGGTGCATTTCAAAATGTTACGAGGAGAACCGAGTGTAAAGCTTTTCGAGTATCGACACTTTTTCTCTTCACGGACACACACACACACACACACACTCTCTCTCTCACTCTCTCTCTCTCACTCTCTCTCTCTCTGTCTCTCTCTCTCTCTCTCTCTCCCTCTCTCTCTCTCTCTCTCTCACACACACACACACACACACACACACACACACA
>JBBPDE010000015.1:4326537-4341057 GCA_037974605.1 Nannopetersius ansorgii | reverse complement strand
ACTCCTGCTGCAGAGTTGGGAAGAACTTTCTGCCGAATGAACATTGAGACACTGAACCTCTTGAATTTCAATACAAACAAACAGAAAATATGGGGGTTCTAAAACTTTTGACCGGTAGTGTATATATATATATATATTTTTTATTTCAGAAATGTGCAACAAAACATGAACAGATTTCCCTAACGTTAGTTATTGAACACACTTTGCTGATGAACTCACTCGCGGATAACCGGTTCTCTCCACCCGACTCTGGCTGGATCAGCAGGTTGCAGGATTTGTGGCGCGTTATACACGAGTGTTGCCAACAGGGATGCCGTAGAGTGCCCTCTGGTGGACAAACTTTACGACGGCAACACTCATGACATGGTTGAAGGGTGTTTCGTCCATTTTTATTTTATTTTCGAAATATTCATTTGTCGGCCGTTAGAAACGTCGATACCGATAGTTTGGAAAATGCCTAATATCGGCCGATAAATTGGTCGGGCTCTAATTTGTACGTAGGTTATTTTTTATTAAGTTATTTGTTTACATTTAACATAAATAAATGTATTTCGAATTACTCCTTATTTCATTTGGCTGTTTATTACTGCATGTTCTCTTGCTTCAAAAAGAAAGACAAAAAAATATTTACAGTGTTTAAAAAAAACAACTTTGGATTTATAATCAACAACATTGTTGCTAGAGCTGACAATTATTGTTGAACATGTTCAGATTAAGCCAACAAACCAATTTAACAGGATAAATTAAACATTTGCAAAATGTTTGGGTAAATAAATGTCAATTCAAAACTATTCAAATGGAAAAGAGCTTTTCAAATGAACCTCAGATAAACAAACATTACCCATCTTTCGCCCTTTAAATGCGTTAGAGCAAGCATCAGATAAAGAAACTTTACTCTCTGCTGGTGTTATAGCACAAGTCAGAAGGTAAAGCCTCGATAAAAGCATTGTCTGCTTTTTTTTCTAAACATTTCACATTCTGCTGCTTAGCACACACACATCATTTATGAAATCTTACAGCTGTGAAAAAGAACTGCTGAAATAAATGTGATGTGAATGTCTCGTGCTAATCCCTGCAAGACAGCAGTTTGAACCGCAGGACGTTTGCTTTCATATGCAGAGAAAACAAGTGCATTTCATTGTCATTACATTTGTCCAAAGCTCGTTGAAAATGATCACATTAGCATTGAGGTTTGTCCCTATCTGTAGCCTTTCTGGCGGCGGACGGGTAATAAACTTCCTCCTAAAGCCTCCCTTCAGCCCATCAGGAGCACAGTGCCGAGGTGCCGGACTGAGTGGCTAAGCCGCTAATCCCTACGGAAATGGAAGCGTTGCAGAAAATGACATATTGTCCTGCTCACGCCTGTCAGTAAATGGTTCGCTTGCTTATTCCTGTCCATTTGGATTCAGTCCTGTTCTAAATGAGGGGGGAGATTGAGTCTTTGACGTCACGTTGAAGAACCACAATCCAGGCAAGTGGCCGTAATGGAGAAGGGTTAGTCTCTCTCTCTGTCTCTCTCTCTCTGTCTCTCTCAGTCTCTCTCTCTCTCTCCTCTCTCTCTCAGTCTCTCTCTCTCTCTCTCTCCTCTCTCTCTCGCTCTCTATCTCTCTCTGTCTCTCTCTCTCTCTCTCTCTCTCTGTCTCTCTCACTGTCTCTCTCTCTCTCTCTCTGTATCTATTATCTTTTTTTCTATATCACTTCTCTTCCCATGCCCTCCCTCTCTTTCTGTTTCTCGCCCTGTTGTCTTCTCCCTCTCTGCCTCTTCCCCTTGAGTCAACCACTAAACACATTTACCTTTATCAAGTCATCAATGACAGCCGTGAGCTATTGAACTATCACTGCCCAGCTTTCTTTTTCCAAAGTAATGCCCATTGATCAGTGTCTCTTGTTAAAAAAGGAGAGTAGCTTAATGGCATTAGTGCTCAGGCCAATGTGAGATTTAAAAGGAGGGCCTTTTCGAAGGAGGAGAAGTAGAAATTAGTTTAGAAATAACATGAATGCCGAGTCAGTTCTGTAATTATTGGCACCAGAAAATCAAAGATTAAAAGTGCACTGGTCACAAGCCTTTGCTAATGTAAAATCAATGAGTTTCCCCTGGAATGCTCAAGGGGATACAGAGAAAGTTTCTGAGACCACAGGTTTCCATGAGGTATGTAGTTCATGGGATTCTGTGGTCGGTAAACCATCATTGTGAGGATTTGGATCACTGTCCTACTGGAAGATCCAAATATGACCTTCTTGGCAGAGGCAGTCAGGTTTTCACTTTAAATTTCCTTTTCAAATTTACATTCACGCCATTTAGCTGACGCTGTTATCCAGAGCGACGTACATCAGTGCTCGAGTCCACATCTGATTCTTAAACCTGTAAAGCAATCCATGTTCACTATTCAACTAAAATACAAACAATACCTGAACAACACAAGTCATACCAGGCAGTGAAAGAAGTTAAGATATTTTTTTGCTTTCAAATCTCATAGTGCCTGAAGCATATATCCTAACATGGCCAATAATTATAACACAGTTTTGGTTTATATTTTATTACACAGCATTGTCTTTCATATTTTCTAGGGGTGTAACGGTACAAAGATGTCATGGTTTGGTACGTACCTCGGTTTTGGGGTCCCGTTTCGGTACGATTCACGATACAGCAAAGTTTAGCAACAAAAAATTCTAAAGAATGAGGCTTGGTTTGTTTTTGTTTATTTTGAATAAACAGCAGTGTATTAACCAGTAAACACACACTCTTGCTTATATTTTCATGTATGTGTAAGGCAGCAGAAGTGTTAGGCCAGTAGGTGTCACTATTGCACCACACTACGACCCAGGTTTATGATTTACTTGCGCTTTTTGGTCCCTCTGTGATTCCTTAATACTTCGATCACGTCTTCTCCGTCGTACCGTGTATTCTCCGAAAGACATCATGTACTGAACCGTGACCCATGTACCATGACGGTTACAGCCCTAGTATTTTCATAAAGTTGCCTTGCTTTGGTCTGAGCATTTTAATGCCAAGGACCACTTTATCAGTTACATTTACTGTCTACTTTATTAGAAACACCTACCTTTTACTTCCACACACCGACTGCTTTATTAGAAACTCCTATATACTTTCACTCACTGAACACTTTATGAACTCCAGAGGGGGGAGTTACCATAAATGTTAAATTAACAAGTGAGCTACAGTCTCTAACTGTACAGCAGCAAGGTGGAGCTACAAGATTTCTTCCAATAAAGTGACCAGCAATTCGTGTCCCTGAGTTAGAAAGCCAGAGGGGGAATAAAGAAAAACGTTTGCTGCAGATATATTTTATTTTTATCTCTTCATGACTCATTTCACCTCGGTGATGAATTGCAGAAAACAAGGGCGCATCCGTGGCACAGTCATCATTTTTGGGCAAACAGATTATTATTATTGTTATTTTTTGCTGGGAGGAGGTCAGCGGTCCCTTTGAAAAAGCTGATATAGATTGAAGATCAGATTATTTTACCAAAATAATGTGTTATAGGTATACTGTCCATATGTAAGCGCATCTGAAATATGATCTGAATGTGGACAGGGCAGTGTAGGGCTGTTTGAAGTGTGTTGCTTTGCACTGGCCTCGTTTTTCTTCCACAGGTAGCTTTAGAGCCTGAACAGGTACTTCACAAACACCTGCATCAGCAGATGTTGGGAGATGAAAGTGAAACAGGACGCGTACGTGTTGCGCTAAGGTTAATGATTTCACTTCATTAGGCTTGACGTGGCCTTTGTGTTGCAGTTATTACTCTTGCAGCTGATGTTGCGACCTCTGCACAGGCACACAGGTACGACACAAATGCTCAGGTCAGCTGCTTTTGGGAGGCGAGAAGAGTTGCTCACAGGATGTATACGTGTTGCTCTAAAGTTAATCTTATCCCCAGGGTTGCCAGAGCCTGATGTGACCTCTTTTCGCTTCGTTTTTTTGGCATAAATCCTCCGAAAAGGACTGTTCTCCTTCTGTCCCCACAAATAACCCAGTCTGAGGAATGTTTTCCTCATAAGCTAATGATACTATAGAAGGTCAGCAATGCTATGGGTGCACAGCTGCTTCTGCTGTGTGAGTGTCTGGGTCAGTTTTTGTAATATATCCAGACTGGAGCAGCTGCTGGCCTAGTGGGTCGCGAGTTGCACCTGCAATCAGAAGGTTGTTGGTTCGAATCCCAGGACAGTTAGTGGCACTGCTGAGGTACTTTCGGGCGAGGTACTGTCCCTGCACACTGCTCACGGGGCGCCCCCAGTTGGTGGCTTGGCGAATAGGTTAAAACCAGTGAAAGAAGTTCACATTGTTCACGCTGTGTGCTGTGGTGTGTTCATACGTGACTATAAGGGGCCACTTCACTCAGTAAAGATTATACTATGTTACATTACGTCCTCCATCTTGACCAGTTTACATTTCTGACCAAGTCCTGAGGCCTGGAGGCCTCTGTATCTTACATATGGAATATAATTTGGGTCCTAGACCAAACACTAACATTGGTTTTACCTCGTCAAGAGTTAATGAATGAGACAAAAACACTGTTTGCAGGGTGGTGAAAGTCAGTGATACAAAGCAAAATGTGCTTCTCACACACACACACACACACACACACACACACACACATACACACACACACACACGTTTACATACACACACACACACACACAATAATAATAACAGTGCAATTTATAGATGTCAGGGGAAACCCTCAGAAAAGGGAGAGCCCCTTTTTAGTCTTCACAGATCTGCTGAGCGCTGGGGAGTCCCTTCGGCCCACCCAGGAATAACTCCAAACATAACACCTTACTGTTGCCACTACAAAACCATCCTTTCATTTAAATGGCTCTTATATAACTACAGGCCTTTTAAAGGAACGTTAGTGGAAAACAATAAGTGTACACAGTTTTCTACCCTGAATGGTGTCGATCAGCCAGGACTTGTTTGGTGTGTAATGTTTGTTTTTTGAGCTTTTCATTGGAGTTGTGAGGGAAATGTAGCTAAAAAGCAATAGAAACTTTTACCACTCAGCAACCTGCATGTAGGCTTTAACCCTCTGAGGTCGAAGCTCCCACCCGTGGAAGTTTTTGGCTTTTCCAAAACAATCCTCTAATGTGCAGTGAGTTTTTATCTTAGAAACATATAAGTAACACAACTGGAAACCTTGGAGACTATAGTTTTCAAATATGTGTGTTTTAAAATAAAATATAGCAAAGGCATTTTGTAAATAGAAGAAAAAGGACGCATGTGATTTTCTCTCTTGCTGCACACTGTAGCCACGCCCCTCAGATGTAAAACAGTGATTCGGTTTTATAGATGACAGTCAGAAGCTGCATAATCAAGTCTGTTTGAGGCGTGTGTGTGTTGATCCAGGTGTATAAAAAGTGTAAAGTGTCTGTTTGCGTGAAATTGTTCTCCGCATTTAAACTGAGGAGCAGGAGGGCAGGGATGATATCTTGATCAAGTATGCCTCAGTGGTGCCACTGCCAGTTATGGGATTTGAACCCATGGCCTTCTGATCACAAGGGCAACTCGCTAAGGCACACAGTTTTGTTTGAAAGACAGTTTTGTTTGATGCTGATGCTGCAGAGTGCTTGAGCTCCATTCATGGTACGAGTAAACAATGTGTCCCAGTAGCTGAATACCTTTGGGTTTGCAAATAAAACTTTTTTGAGTAAACTTTAAGTTTTGGTTCCTCTCTGTAGACTATATAACAACCTCTTGTAGAACCAAGGCGTGCTGTTGGATGACTTCACTGCGTATCGTGTCCAAGAGCCATTTATCTCTCTTAAGAATCCATTCTCTTTCCTTCGGGAGGGACATTCCAATCACAGGTTCATACAAAATGCCATTCCTGCTGCTGTCACCCCAGAAAGAGCACTGAACGCGCTCAACACGCTCAGAGACAGAATTTTACACTGTTCACACTGTGTGCTGTGATGTGTTCATGCTTGACTATAAGGGTTAATAAATTAAATTAAATTAAAACTGGTCGGCTCTGTCATCAGAAATCACAAGTTTGATCTTTGTTGGAGCTCGGAGTCCAGGAGAGGGCTGGATTTCTCAACAATGATGATGATTTAGTAACAGTGCAAAACGATTGCATCCTTTAAATGTGTCCCCCAAAAACATTAAGACCCTCTGTCTTCCCAGGGTTGGTTATTGAGGGGAGCAAGTGGGAGGATTTAGACCTGATTAAAACTGGGCTTAAAAAAGACATGAATAGCTTTTATTATATGTTAGACATGTGAACATTTTCAAAACTTTCAAAATTCACTATCCATGTCAATATGTAATTTAAAAAACAAATATTAAGAACTGGCTGAAAGTACCTTGCGTTAGTGTTATTGTTTCCGAGTTTATTAGAATTTTTAACCTTATAAAAGTAAGATACTGGTTCCATGCTTTAGTCACAAGCTAACAGTACTTTACTCATATGCACAGTATACAGTACAGTAATCCCTCGTGTTCCAAGAGCACCCGCGTACAGTGAAAAAACGCATTGCTGTGTTTTGGTAAAAACAGTGTAAGCCCTAAATCTGCCCTCAAATCTGCTCCCAGAACACTTTAATTTCATTTTAAACCCAGTTCAATGCATTACCCTTAAAGAAAATATAAAGGTAAATAAATAATCAGAATCAGAAAACTTTATTAGCATTAGCAGTTAGCATTAGCAGCGTGCAGTGAGCGAAAGCAGAGACTCGTACACAAAAGAAAGGTTGAAATAACTCTCTCTGCCCACATGTTAAGACTGGGCACAGCTTACTAATACTAAATAAACTGAGATAACTGTTGAAAATTGAGGTGGGGGGGTTGAAACACTAAAATATAAGGACAAGACACGGAGCAGTCATGCTACATGCTGCAGCAGCTTCTTCTGCTTCTTATTTTTATGGTGGTTGACAACTTTTCACTGTATTACCACCACCGACTGGTTCGGGTCTCAGAAAAAAAATTGCGTTAGACTTAGGGATTACTGTAATGATTTTTTCACTTATCATAACTATTGATTTGTTTCAGTAAAAAGTGGTTCCTAACAGCAGCAGCATCAAGAAATGGCTCATCACGTCACAGTGTGACGTTCGCAAGTCCAGCGGTGGCACTAATACAGTTCAGTTCTCAGAAAAATCCTTGTTAGACTGAATCCGAATGCTGATCCGCGTAAAACTGAGGGGTTACTCTATAACGTTATAGAGACACGAATCATGGACTGTTATTTAGATTATTTTCAGAGAAGCTTAAACATACAATTAATTAATCAATGCATGGCAAAATCAATATCTTGCACTTTCTTTATTGATAGTTATTTGTAGTGGGTTTTGGTAGATAATAAGGATGAACACATGCACACACACACTCATGCACACAGACACACACACCCGTGCACACAGACACTCAGACATGTACACACACACACCGGCTGAGTAAGGGCTCAGGACCAGGTGTAGCACATTCTTTTGGAATCACCATCGGGACACACACACCGTACACAGCTGTGGGTTTATGGAGGATTTGGTTTAACCCTGGTCAGCCTGGTTAGCTTTTAGCCTTTAGCAGCCTGTTGGTTCCAGTGTGAAACCACAGCTATGCTGGACCATGGCTCTGGGCTCTCTCTGGTGTAGTTTTGTTATAATTGTGTGGGGAGCTCTGTCTGAGGGTCAGCATGAACATGCTCTCACATCCTCCTATCACCACAGTTTACTGTATTTACTTACAACAAAAGTGATCAAAGTCAAAGTTCATATTATCTTAACCATATCCACTCTCCATACAGACGAAATGGAGAAGCTCAGGTTCCACAGTGTACAGACAGCACAACAGACATAAGACACTGTGAAACAAACAGAGCAGTGTAAATAAGAAGTATAGAATAAGGTCAGGGTGAGATTTAACCTGTCCTGAGTGTGTGGATGGTTCTCTGTGCAGTGTATATAAATGTAAGTGAAATAAAATGTGCATTAGTTGAAAGATGTGCAAAACAGTATGACCAGTATAGCCAGTTTAAACAGTGTAATAGTATTAATAGGTATGAAACAAGTAAAATAGCAGCTTGAGTAAAGTAGTAGTAAAGTGTGTGTGCACAAAGAATCGTGTAAACAGTATAACCAGTATATAGACAACATAACCCGTAAACAGATAATATAAGTAGTATACACGGGATAACAGAATAACCAAGTATAAATAGCAGATAAAGTATGGATTTATTTTGTGCATTCTAAGAACAGTGTAAACAGTATACACTGTATAACCAGTATATAGACAGTATAACCTGTATATACAGTATAACCAGTACACACATAATAACCAGTATATACAATATAACCAGTATACACAGTTTAACCAGTATATACAGTATAACAGTATAACCAGTGTACACAGTATAACCAGTACACACAGTATATACAGTATGACCAGTATATAGACAGTATTCACAGGATAACCAGTATACACAGAAAAAACAGTGTATACAGTATAACCAGTATATAGACAGTATACACAGTATAACCAGTATATACAGTATAACAGTATAACCAGTGTATACAGTATAACCAGTATATAAACAGTATACACAGTATAACCAGTGTATACAGTATAACCAGTACACACAATATAACCAGTATAACAGTATAACCAGTATACACAGTATAACAGTACACACAGTATACCCAGTATATACAGTATAACCAGTACACACAGTATAACCAGTACACACAGTATAACCAGTATATACAGTATACACAGTATAACCAGTACACACAGTATACCCAGTATATACAGTATAACCAGTACACACAGTATAACCAGTACACACAGTATAACCAGTATATACAGTATACACAGTATAACCAGTACACACAGTATAACCAGTATATACAGTATAACCAGTATACACAGTGTACTCACACATCGCTCCAGTGCTGGAGGGCCGTTGTTTAGTAATGCTCCTCTTCAAATACACTCACACTAAACTTACTAAGCAAGGTGAATCTGGTGTGTCTGAGCAGGAGATTGACCAAACTGGGCTTTACATCATACACCAGAACCTCAAACCTCACCTGGGAAACTGAACTGGGAGAACTGAAATAAATCAAGGAAAAGCAGTTAGACTTATTAAGGGAATTATCTACTTCTACTATTAGTACTGCTTCTCTTTGTTATTGTTCTTGACAAATAATGATAATAAATATAATAAATCTTAATGCACACACATGCATAGTAAAATAAAAGTTTATCTTCTTAAACAGCTAGAAAAGCTTTGTGCATTCAAAGCATTAAGTCATAGATTCAATATTCTTATCACCTCCCCACCAGACAGCCCTTACACACAAAACCCACCCATCGCCGTACTTAGTAGCATGCGGCATTTATATTGCTGAACCTACTTTATATAGTTTACATAGCCCTTGATAAAAAAAGCACACCAGCCCCAACTGGGTACTGTTGGCACTTATTGTATGTATAAAGTTTCATATCAGATGTTATTAACCTGCGTAAATATTTTTCACAGCATGTCATTTTGCTTTGTTTTTAATGGAGACAAGCTTTATAGACTGTGCAGTGGTCCAGCTAAGTCCTGCAGCCCTCAGCTGCGAGCAGGAGGCCAGCTATGAAAGAGCGCCGGGCTGAAAGCATGTCGATGTTGTTAAAGGTATGGGGAATAACAGACGGGCTTGTAAAAGTCTGCTCCGGCCGCGTTTTACAGTGAGACTGTAAAAGTACAGATGGGAATGGCATACGGTGTAATGGCCTGCGAGAGCGGGTGGCATGTTGAACACTCTGGGAAAGTATGGCTAAATGAATATTAAAGTCGGTAGCGAGTAGAAAGAGGGTGTTGTTTTAGAGACAGAAAAAAAGAAAGAGCGAGCTTAAGAATGAAAACTTTTCCCTTCATATAGATTCTCCTACCTTCTTTATTCTAACGAATTTCTGAGGGTACGATCAATGACCTTACCAGAGCCTCCCGTAAACCTGTCTGCTTTAGAAGGATCTGGCGATGTCTGGAGCCCGGTGATGTCCGGAGATTGGCGATGTATGGAGCCTGATGATTTCTGGAGCCTGGCGATTTCTGGAGTCTGGCGGTGTCTGGAGTCTGGCGGTGTCTGGTGTCTGGCAATGTCTAGAGTCTGCCGGTGTCTGTAGTTTGGTGGTGTCTGGAGTCTTGTGCTGTCTGGAATCTGGCAATGTCTGGAGTCTGCCGGTGTCTGGAGTCTGGCAATGTCTGGAACCTGGCGGTGTCTGGAGCCTGGCGGTGTCTAGAGCCTGGTGATATCTGGAGCCTGGCGCTGTCTGGAGCCTGGTGATTTCTGGAGCCTGGCGATGTCTGAAGCCTGGCGATGTCTGGAGCCTGGCGATGTCTGGAGCCTGGTGATTTCTGGAGCCTGGCGATGTCTGGAGCCTGGTGAGTTCTGGAGCCTGGTGGTGTCTAGAGCCTGGTGATATCTGGAGCCTGGCGGTGTCTAGAGCCTGGTGATATCTGGAGCCTGGCGGTGTCTGGAGCCTGGTGATTTCTGGAGCCTGGCAGTGTCTGGAGCCTGGCAATGTCTGAGGCCTGACGGTGTCAGGAGCCTGTCGATTTCTGGAGTCGGGCGGTGTCTGGAGTGTCTGGAGCTTGGCAGTGTCTGGAGCCTGCCTGCGAGTCCATGTTGGCCATAGTAGAATATATAAGATAAGATAAGATAAATCTTTATTGTCATTGTCACTTTATCAAGGGAACAACAAAATTTAAAGTGCAGTTGAGTTAAAAGAGAGGCAACATTGAAATATATACAGTACATATTTCTGCGATTAGCACTATACTTTTTATAAAGTGAGACAAAATGAACAACAGACAGACATTAAATAGTATCTTGTTTTTGACTAAAGTTACTGCTCCATTTTTGTCCGTATATTTTCGTTACGGGGAACTCAGAGCGGCCAGCAGAGGCCGCTGTCGAGTCTAAAAGAGTAACAAGCCTCACCACCACTAAGTTCTAGACTACACTGCTGTTTCTACCCTAAAAATGTATAGAACTAGGTAGCTAGACGTAAACTGTGGCGTGCCAAACTCTCTGCGTAAAATGAATGCTCGTCTATGGCCAGATTAATACTGCATTTCCCTTCACCTATAACCAATTTATAAGATACAATAAGATAAACCTTTATTAGTCCTACAGTGGGAAATTTGCATCGTTATGGCAGGAAGTGGACAGAACAAAGGTAAGAGCAGTAAACCAATAGAATAAAAAAACTAAATCAACAGTACAGTAAAAAAGTACATTATAAAATATAGAAATAAAAATATGGACACTGTGGTTGTTTCATACGTGAGTATTAGTATAAACATTATGATGAAATAACCTAATCTATGCTATTGGTTTCATTGTTTCATAAATATGGTTTGTCACAGAACAATAATGCATGTAACAATGTTTGTAGTCACAAACTGTGTATGAAGTAAAATGTCTGAAAACAAACTAAACAGACCATAAGCAGGAATGCGGTTTAGTTGAACTGTGTTGACCAGGTGAATAACATTTAAAGTAACATTTATAACAAATATTTTCATGACTGATATTGTGGAAAAACTGCAAAACAAAGTAAAGACTGTGTCACAGGTGTGTTTTTCATTCTGATGTCCTTGTTAATGTAATATCAGTAGAGTTTTGTCCTGATAGCTCAGTGCTGTTAGTCATTAGAGGTTAAAGAAAATAGCCTAGAAATGAAATAAAACAGAAAGGAAACTGCAGTGTATTAGGAATGAATGTATGTTGTAATGTGCAGAAAACAAGGAATACTTTTTACTCTAGTGCATACCCTACACTACTTAATGTTACCCCTGAAAATCACCTGAATTTGGACATGAAAATTAAGATGAAAGTGCACAGATTAAGGGGTAAAACTTCTGAATTTTCTTCTTGCTTTTTCGAATAAATAATGATGCCCAGCTCCTTAAATTTAAGATTAAGGGGTTAGTATACTTTTTATTAAGGGTAAGTTGTACTATTTATTTTCTTAATATACTCTAGTCTGAGTATATTTTATTATATATTCAGGTATTTTATTCCATATTGCTCTGTCTTTTGTGAATGTGCAGTCATGACGTGAACAATTTCCTCCGGGATAAATAAAGTTCTCTGATTCTGATTCTGATTTCACACTCGTGCCTTAAATCTAATTTTATGGTCAAATTAAGGGGTCAGTTTCATGAATTAACAGCCATTTAATTCAAACGAAGGTGATTAGTGTATTTTCAGGGTACATTAAAGTAGAGTTAAGCATCTTTTAAGTATATTGTGTTTCGCAGTGCTAAAGAAAAGGAATAATCGGTGAAACTCAGTGCTAGTCTACGGGGAGCGGTGGAGAATCGGCGTCTTGGACAGATATATTAAACTGGTTTAACTGCACACTCCACAAATCATTTTCTCTTGCGCTGCTGGCTCCTTGTCTCCAGATGCGACCCTTCAACTTTTAACCTTTGTGGGGAAGTTCAGAATTGGTCAGGGCTGAGCTCCTGAGGTGCGACTGTTTTTCTTTAAAACACACTCGTCCTCGTCCTTTCTTTATCTGCCTCTTTTATCTGAGCATGATTAATCGCTCTATTTGTTTTCTCGTGAGCGCGAGAGGGAGACGAGGACGGAGAGGCGGAGGAAAAGAGAGGGACAGTGTGATTAATGATGATGAAGGATGGGAGACCACTGCTTGGCCAGGGATATTGGATGGAAAGATCCTCGCATGACCATTACAAACCCATTTTTCACTCTTTTCTCTCGCACATGCGCTAAACCCGAACCTCGTTATTTATTTGAAAAAGTACGAAGAAAATTCAGTAGTTTTACCCCTTAATCGCTTGAATTTGTTCACTTTCATCTTAATTTTCATTCGTTTCCTGTATGGGAGATTAAGGTCCATATTATATACTAGAGTAAAATATATTCCCTGTTTTCTGCACAGTACAACATACATTCATTCCTAATAAAAGTTTCCTTTTCTGTTTGATTTCAATGACTAACAGCACTGAGCTATCAGGACAAAACACTACTGACATTACATTAACAAGGACATCAGAATGAAAAACAGTTTAAACACCCTTTAGTGACTTTATCTATTTATTTGTGTGTTTGGGGTTTCACTTTTGCATGCAACTTGGTATGTTCATATTCAGTCAGTCAAACTTTTTTAATATTCAAAACCCATTTAAAAACACTTTGCCATGTGTACAGACACCAGTACAAGCAGAGAAAAACACGAGGCCGCAGTCTTGGCCTGGAGCTGAAGGTCTTCTGAATGCGTCTCTCAGCTGATGGTTGTGGTTTATAAACCTCAGAGAACTGAATTACTGTAATGAACACTCAGACTCTCGCCGACTGTCAGTAAGGCTAATCCGCACTGACACAAATCCCCTAATGACAACAGCAAGGTTGGTGATGGATAGTGCAAACATCTCAGACGGCAAATTATCGAAATACTTCCAGCACGTAATGGATTCACATTTAATGGATGGATTTAATGGATTCACTCGTCTTTATATCAGAGCAAGTGGAACAGTGAGGGTGTATTTATTTATTATCAGCGTGTTTTACATTTTATATTTTATATAATTTGTTTGTGTTTACACTGGTTATGAAGCAAAGATCTAAGAGCCCTCAGCTCCAGGTGCCCAGTTTGGATCTTCTTCTGTACTTTATTGATTCTGAATAGATCAGAAATGCCATCAGTTTACAGCAACAGAAGTGCTTACCGATGTTATTTTCTTGTGTCATGTTGAGGCAAGTCGAGACAAGCTTTATTGTGATCCAGGCAAATTGGAGCAACATGCAACACAAAACACTCAGACAGACCAACAATGAGGGTAGAAAAGGGGGAATGAATTCTAACAACCTAAATACAGTAATCCTCTGCTTTTTGCAGGGTTTACGTTTCAAGAGCACTCGCATATTCGCATATAGTGAAAAACCTTTGCGTTTTGGTAAAAAAAAAAAAAAAATTTTAGTGTAGACTCTAAATCTGCCCCCAAATCAGCTCCCAGAAAATTTTTATTTCATTTTAAACTCAGTTTAATGCAAAATGTAATGGTAAATAAATAATCAGATTTAGAAAACTTTATTGCTTAAAAAAGTTAGCATTAGCGGTTAGCATAAGATTCGTACACAAAAGAAACGCTGAAATAACTCTCTCTACCCACATGTTTAGACAGGGTACAGATTACTAATACTAAGGAAACTGAGATAACTGTTGAAAATTTGGGGGAGTTAGAACAGGCCACGGAACAGTCATGCTACATGCAGCAGCAGCTTCTTATTCTTTTTAAGGCAGTTGACAAGTTTTAGTGTAATACCGCCACCGCTGGGCTGAAGGCAGTAATACAGTTCGGTTCTCAGAAAAAATCAAAGTAAAACTGACGGTTTACTGTATACATAAATATATCTCTAAGTATTATACAAATACTTTATCTGAAAAATAAAATAGAAAATACTGTGGCGAACGATGGAATAAGGCGACACCAGGGCGGGTGAATCCATTTTCTTTGTCTTTATTTTTGGCTCTCCTC
>JBBPDE010000015.1:4230285-4241532 GCA_037974605.1 Nannopetersius ansorgii | reverse complement strand
CTTAAGCACTGATGTACGTCGCTCTGGATAAGAGCGTCAGCTAAATGCCGTAAATGTAAATGTAAATGTAAATATATACATATTAGTGGTGGGCATAGATTAATTTTTTTTTATCTAGATTAATCTCACTGTTATCTTGGACTTAATCTATCTTAATCTAGATTAACATGGCTAGAAGGCATTTAGAATATGTGTGCTACCCAAATAATAGTAAATCTTTGAGAACGGGTTTCTCCTACAGTAAACTAATTCCGTATTGCACAAGATGCAAACAACCTTATTCTTGTCGAGGTTTCCATTGGGAAGCTTCTTAAAAATAAATTTTCCTTGAAGCAAACCCAGGGAAAATGTTCTGGGAGCAGATTTGGGGGCAGATTTAGGGTTTAGGGTTTTTTTTTAATTTAAAAAGGCATTTTTAGGCATTTTTTTTAACCAAAACACCACAATGCGGTTTTTCACTATACGTAGGTGCTCTTGGAACGTAACCCTCCCTAAAAGTGGGGGATTACTGTAAATATATATTCATTTACATGAGTATGTATGTGACAAATAAAGAATCTCAAATCTCTCTCTCTCTCTCTCTCTCTCTCTCTCTCTCTACATATAGATATATATAGATATATATATAATGTGCACCCCCGGTCCGGGTACAGGCTGGGGTTTTGCGAAGGCGAGCTGGTGAGATCATAAGCGCGGTGCTGATCCCGGCATTAGTGTGTGGAGTTGGGCCCTGAGGCAAGAGGCTTAAGCATGAGGCCATAGAAAGCACACAGGGCCCGGGACACAGGGTGGTCCGGTCTGGAAGGGTGAGCAGCTGCAAAAATGTGGCAAAAAACATTAGTGTAGCAGTTTCACAAAGTTATAAGTTTACCCTCTCGCCTCGGGGCACACTGGACAGACACGCCCTGACAGGCTCAGTGGACCTGGAGTGGAAAGCTGTCCCTGAGTGTGCCATACTGTAGAACAAACGTCATGGATGCCAGTAAAGGCACGGGGTAGACGGGGGCCAGCGTGGACCAGCGTGGGCCAGGTCCCCTGCAGAATTGCTCCTGGCCCCTGTTATGGCCCCTGCACGGAACAGCTAATGATTTAAATATTAATTTCTGATCGCGGCATGCACTGCTCGAAGAACGGAACTAACGCTCCGTGTGTTCTAGACGGACTGCTTAAAGCATCACACACACTCGCTGTTATCTAGAACCTGAAGACCAGCTGTGCGAAGTGTAACCTTCAGTTGTAAAAGCGAACAGGTACAAAAAGGCAAAGATAGAATTGTAATGAAAATAAATGAAAAGCTAAATATAAAATAAAATATATAAAATAAAATATTTACCTGTTTTGCCGTTATAGGTGTCCGCCTAAAACATACTGGCCCCACATCTGCCACCCTGGTAATTTTGGTCTAGAAGTACCACTGACTGTCAGTGAAAAGTGCATTGGAAAGAACTGCAGAGGGAAGCCTTGGGCGGACTGGTGCATCGCTGTGGACGCAGGTTAAGTGGATTTGGAGCGCAGCCTTTCAGTGAAGTTCATCCAAAAATGGCAAAACAATTGTTCCCAGGTAATGAATGCTGGAGACGGCAGAGGCAGCTGCTGGGGCTTGTATAGGGTTTGTTCCACGGTTCCAGATGATTAAGAGCAGAGAGAAGGAGGCGAGGGCCAGTTGGCACCTTGCTGTTGGCGTGTTAGCAAAAGGAAAGCACCACTCGCTGAGAGGAGACGGACTCAGCACTCAGGTCTGTGAAACAAGTTTGGATGGACTGACAGAAAGAGTGTAGCAACAAATCTGCACCTATTAACAAAATCTACCAGATTTTCTTTATCGCAAGTAGTAATTCACAAGACAAACAGTCTAACTGTCTCTCACGCATGAGCCTCAATATAAAAACACATAATACACAAACACAGCAAAGGAAAATTTTCTGATCAGAAAGTTCGTATTGTCTTGCCTTTCATAATCCATAATGTCAGAAGAAGAAGAAGAAGAAGAAGAAAAAGAAGAAGAAGAAGCTGCAGCAAGTAGCATGACTGCTCCATGTCTTGTCTTTGTATTTTAGCTGTTTTTTGGAGCATGTACGAATCGTATGCAAGGGCATTATCATTTACACACGTAAAAGCGCCCGCACCTTCAAAGAACAATAAAAAAACACAGGGGGAGCTCCAGAAGTATGACATGCAGTATATGACCATAAACAGCCGTCTAGCCTTGTAAAAAGAGGGTTTTTTATGGACACGCATTAATAGTTTTTATTGCACCGAGCTTCGAGAGTAATATGTAACAAATTTAAGGGTCTGAGTCGATCCAGAGAGGTAGTTGTAGGCATCCAATAATTGAAAGAGCCACATGGCCCACACAAAAGTGAGCTGAGAAGTGTTAAAGGTTCAAGCATATTAAACTTCATAGGGACACTGCGGCTCTGTCTCACACTGTAGCAGTTCTGATCACGCAGCTCTGACTCTGCGGTCTGTGGCTTTCAGTCCGAGGTCACGAAAGTCAGGCTCTAATTACAGTTCGGAATTGTCACAGTGGCTGCTCAGATACCTTTAATGATTCAGCCTGAATGGAAGTGAAGGGTTTTTTTAACAAGGCAACAAGGGAAACAGAGACAGGAAAAGGAGTCTCTTAAAAAACCCAAACCTGCCCAGAAATAACACACTCGGCTCTGGAGCTGGAGCGGAAATGCTGAAGGATATTCACCCTTAAACGGTTACCGCTCCTGCACTCGCGCTAAGAAAGGAAAAGGCAAAACTGAACATGAGGGAACCACAGAAAGCACATCTTCCACCAGACGGATCCATACTGGCCCTTATTCTGAAATCACCAATATATTTAAAGGTTTTAAAAGAGTCATTTGGACTAAAAAAGGAATGCTTTGAAGTTACTTAATTCAAATGTGTACAATAACCCATCAGTTTTACATGGATCAGCATTCGTGGATTCAGTCTACCAGCGGTGGCGGTAATACACTGAAAAGTTGTCAACCGCCATAAAAAGTAGTAGAAGAAGTAGAAGCTGCTGCAGCATGTAGCATGACAGCTCCATATCTTGTCCTCTTATGTTAGTGTTTTAACAGTTATCAATGCTTATCTCAGTTTTTTTGTATTAGTAAGATGTGCCCTGCCAGAACATGTAGAGAGAGTTATTTCAACGTTTCTTTTGTGTTCGCTGCATGCTGCCAATGCTAAACGCTAATTCTAATGGTTTTCTGATTCTAATTATTTATTTATCTTTACAAGGACAATGTATTAAACTGAGTTTAAAATGAAATTAAAGTGTTCTGGGAGCAGATTTGGGGGCATGTTTAGGGTTTACACTATAAAAACAGACATTTTTCTAATGATATGCGGGTGCTTTTGGAATGTAACCCCCGCAAAAAGCGTGGAATTACTGTATAACTTTTCCACATTTTATTCCATCAGTCAAATATATTACATTGAAACAATTTGGAGCTTCAGTTTGCTCATGGCAGGGACTGTGTTGACGTGTTTGATTCATGTGGAAATGATGTGGAAGCTGTCAAAGGCCTCACGGATTCATGATGAAAATGTTCATGTATTGTTTGTTCGTTTGTTAGTTTGTTAGATTTGGGTCTTCACATCTAATTATTTGTGTATTTTTGCGAAACTGGATAGAGGAAGAAACCTTTCTTTATTCCTCGTTTTTTTTGTCACAAAATGGAGCACCTGAAGAACGCCTCACGCCTGTCTCCTGATTTCCAGAGGGGTGAAATACGGCCGGCCCGCCGCCGCAGGCATGAATGGGTTCCGTCTGGCCTGACGTCTGAGGGCGAGCTGCGGATATGCTTCATTTCAGATGGTGTGAAATCAAATGATCTCATTTGGCGAGCTGTGAAAGTCCGTGGAGGGGGGGGGGGGGGGGGGGTACTTGTAGTGCGAATGTGACACACAAGGTTTATGTCACTATGAGCACATGATCTCATTCATTAAATAATCTCACGGGCCGATCGGAGACGGTCAGTTCAGAAGAGATTTACTGGCCTTTAGGACAAATCCAGAGACTTTTTACATTTCCTTCAGATCTCTCACTGATTGCTGTGGTTTGATCTTCTCCAATTACAGCATTATCCTTTTTCGATCTTTACACACCCACTTTAATATCAATGTCCTTTAACACACATATTCCACCTGTCAGGGTTCATGGGTCAGAAATTCATTCCCAGTTTACAACGGTCTCGTCTAAAAGTGTGTTCCTGTGCTTCCTGCGCGGCCTCGTTTAGGGGGGAGTCCTGATTAAATGAAATGCTCTGAAGTTGCGTATCTTCAGCCCCCAGGGAGCCGCCGCACGGGGAGGAAAGCTGTGGCCTGGTCTGACTGACAGGAGCGCTCGGGCCATCCTGTGTCTCTGAACTAAACCCAGTCCAGAAAAGCGACGGGTCAGGAGAGGCACTCTAGCCCTTTTCACATCTGAATACTAAGCAGGAACTGAACCTCTGGAAATCAAATCTTTATTCTTAATTGAGGTGGAATTTCTGTTGACAACACATTCCACACAACTGTACCAAATATACATGTAATGTAACTGTACATGTACAAATAATGTACAGTAATGTAAATGTATTATACATCTCATGTTTAGACAATGTACATTGTATTAAATAGAATTTATAGTGCATATTAATGCATATTTATTAGAGATTTTAAGTTAAATATATAATGTACAATATGTTAAGTAGACTTTATATTGTATATTAATGTACATTTATAATGTATATGTTAAGTTGATGTACAATATGTTAAGTAGACTATATTGTGCATTAATGTACATTTATACTGTATATGTTAAGTTGATTTACATTATGTTACATAGACTTCATAATGTTCACTGTTAGTAAAGAATGTATAAAAGTGGGACTTTGTCTGGTTGCTGGATTCATTGAGAATCAAAGCTTTAGTGAATCTGACAGCTTGTTTGCTGTATTTAGATTACAGTTTTTTTAGAACAAAGGATTGAACAGTGTATTTATTTTTTCCAATATAATAACCTCAGTAAACACAACGGCGATGGCATTTAATTCCTGCAAAAAAGAAAGATGTGCTGCTCGTAGATGTGTTAAAATGTTTTATGTAGAAAACAAACTGAGGATCTCATTGGGGTGAAACTGTACATGAATATTATTTTAAAAAGTGTATATTGGAAGCACCATATAAACTGTTATAAATAATGAATAAGTATATTAATTACAGTGTAGTAATTATTATTCGCATATTATTAAGTATAAGATGTTATAAATGTAACAATTTTATCAACAACGTAGTAACACTTTTATTTGTTTTGCTTTATAACGTACTTTTTATTTGCTACTCTTTCTGTGCTGAGTCTCAAGACGTTTTGTTAAAAAATGCAGATTACAGGCAGATTCGAGGATTTATTGGACTTCTGATTTCATGTAACGTTTACAAGGAGAGATCTGGAAAGGATTCAACACACACAAGCAAAAAAATCATAATGTATTGTTTATTTTATTTAAATAAATTAGTTTTGTGTACAGTACAGGGTAGGTGTTCCTACATAGAGGACTCCACACACGTAGGATCACGTTGTATTGTTTAGTTATTTTTATTGAAGTTTACAGGTTTTTTTTTAAACAATAAATAATCGCTCACCACCCAGATAAACCGTTTCATGTTATTTTCTCAGATACCGAGTCCAGCCCCATATGTACACACATTTCTAGTATTTCATATTTTAATGTTCCGCTCTGCAGTATTATCATGCCAGTTGAGAAGTTGTTGACCTCGGAAGTGCGGCTGACCTGAGCTCGAACCTGCGCTGCGTTACACAGCCAGTGTAAAATGTGGGCTGCACAAATGAAAAGCCATAAAAGCTCTTCAAGCCTCCTAAATCAGTGCCATGCAGCTCCTCGCTAAATGACTGCAAATACATAAACACCAATGTATCACACGGGCGTGCGCTCTTTTTTCCTTAATTGAATTTAGGCTCAATGTGGCACAGCCTCACACTCACCGAAGTCACTGGAGTATTATCTCAGCGTGTTAAAACAATATTCCTCAGGCATTAAATGACTTAGCAGCCTTTATGAAAAATGAGTGATGACTCGCAGGTGGCGGAGACTCTCTCCTGCAGCCACCGGCTTCATCTCATGACTAATTGATTTTCCCTACAAAAAAACACACACACAAGTATCTTCCCAGGCTTATGACAATATAGTCCATAATTTACCGAGCTGTGTTACAGGAGTGAGGAGAGACGGGGGTGTGGTGGTGAACTGGGGATGAAGAGACGTTTGACAGTAAAGAATTTGGCGCTCTGATGGAAACACAAGCACCCGTTTCTGAACGAAATCTCAGTCCTCAGCATTTCCCAGCTTATACGTTTAACTAAGCACATTCAGAAACGCTGCAGTGTGTGTGTGTGTGTGTGTGTGTGTGTGTGTGTGTGTGTGTGTGTACAGTGTTTCCCAGTAAACTAATTAAATTTCTTTATGTAAATGTTGCATAATTCTATGTTTCTAATATGTGGGTGAAAAATATCTGTGAAAAATGAGCAAATCTCACAGATGAAACAGGATCTACATTTTACTTTTGATGACGTCTGTCTTATTAGTACTATTTATGTGCAAAGCAAGAATGAGTCGTACGTGCCCAAAGAGAGAAGCTTTAAAGTGGTAAATGAAATGTAATGTTACTGATATAAACATTTCCTTTAGTGTCTCGCATGTTGTACATTAATGTAATCCGAGGAGATTCAGACAGAACAGCAGAAGCTCTAGATGGACAGTTTAGTGATTCTCTAATATTTCAATACGTCTTTAGAGCTGGAAAACACGCAGAAGTGTGTCGATTCCTCACGGGCATGTGAACCCCCCTGTGGTCGCCTCACCCTTCCAAGAATTCGTTAAGAGAAACACAAACCGGTCTGAGAGGTGGGGAACAGTGCGGAACAGGCCTGGGGATTTCTGTTTTTGGTGAATCTTGTTTAAAACCACAGGTCTTTTTTCCCTTTGCTTTTGTATCGGAGGGATTTCGAGACTTAGAGCTTATTGACAACACATTTAAATCGATGACAAATGAACACTGAGTATTCGAGACAGCTGTAATCTGACTGGGATGGATATCCAAGTATTTACAAGTTCACCTCCAGCTTCCTCTTACTGTGAACGCAGCTTATTTATGTAGAACTTATAAATCTTAAACATCATATCCAATATCCAAACCTCCAAAATGACAACTTAACTGGAGAAGAGAAACAGATGCCTAACTTTTTTACACCATTTCTATCGTTAAGATTCGAAGTTTAGTTCATTGTCAGTACAACATTATACTCAGTACACAGTGTGTTGTAATGCTGTTCATGGTGCAATTTACAGAAAATTGGAATTACAGAGCCCCCCTGGTTTTATGCGGATCAGGAGTCACGGATTCAGTCACACAAGGATTTTTTTGAGAACCGAACTTATAGTTTTTCGCGGAAATCCCCACAATAACAAGGAAACTCCAAATGTCCTCTGCCTTCTTTTGCTATTTTGTGGCAATAAATATATTTTTTCTGGATGTTGTCACACAAAGGGACTCTGTAGGACTCTAAGAGCAGGCTGTAGCCGACCTAAAAGCACTCAGACACTTCAGACTCCACAGTTCGTAGATCTCCAGGAGACTTTCCAATGAGCCTTCATTTGTATTTTTAGGCCGAGTGTCAGTGGTTATTCCCCGAAAACGGTTCACCTCGCTGTGGCGTCCCAATACTTTTGTCCCATGACCATCCTAGTTGCATATTTCGCAGGGGAATTTACATTTTAAGAGGTGAATATGGGTTTACCGTTACATTTTCTGTAATGCATTAAACTGAGTTAAAATAATTATAATAATAATAATAATAATAATATTTTTATTTATATAGCGCCTTTCCAAAGCTCAAGGTCGCTTTACAGTAGGTTTGATGGAAAGAAAAAAAAGAAAAAAGATTAAATAAAATGACATTTAGTGTTCTGGGAGCAGATTTGGGGGCATATTTTTAGGGTTTTCACTATAAAAATAGGCATTTTACGCATTTTTTTGAACCAAACCACAACAATGTGGTTTTTCACTATATGCGGATACTCTTGGAATGTAAAAAAACCCTTCGAAAAGCGAGGCTTTACTGTACCACACTACCACACAAAAACAAAAGAAATACACACAAATATTAATCAAACTAAGTTTTTAAAACAGGACAAGGACAATACAGTGTGCGGTTATAGTAAAGTGTGAGTGTGCAGTTATAGTACAGTGTGTTAGAGTGTGCAGTTATAGTGAAAATTGTATTTAAAATATCAGGTTCCAGTTTATGGATGGGACACACAGCAGTAACAGGTGCAGATTTGGCCTGAGGTAGATTATATTTGGGCACATGTATAAATGTAGGAGCTTGTTGTGTTAGAGTGACTGCAGTGTTTTGTATTATTTGTGTCTACAGAAGGTGTTTTGTGTTGAGTTTAATGGTTTAAGGGCCCTGATTGCTCTTGCAGTTCCAGTTCTTAATTCACTAGTCATGAACTGTTCAGACAGTATAAAGGACATCTGGCAATTTGAAATATGACAAAAAATAAAAAATGGCAAATGTACCCGATTAGTTTTACAGATCAGACTGTTGACCAGTCGCTTGTTAAGCGAAATTGGCCCTTATTCTCATTAAATTCTCTTCAATAAACATTCATTCTTCATTTTGTGAAGAACATCTAACGTTTGCATTGATTTTCAATTTTCCCGCCTCTTGTTGTTTGAGGAGCTGCAACATGTTTCTCTGCTCACTTTGTTCCGAAAAACTTTGATGAAGTTTTATTCTAGCTTGTATTTTTGCGATTGTTTTGGTTGTGCCAGTAAAGCCTCTGGCCCTCCTTGTCTTTACTATCAATTCAGCTTCTTCATGGCCACTTTTGGCCAATTGAAATTCATGAAAACTACATTTTTAATTCCTTGTTATTTACACTGTTAAATAATACAATTTAGGTTAAAATTCTTTCATTCTAAACTAAATGTAGTGTTTTCTTCAAGATTATGTCATTTATCCATTTTTGGCAAAGTAAGCAATTTTATATAATGTTTTATATAATGGCCATATATTTATACATCATTTTTATATATTGTTATTTACCATTTTGCTATTTTTACTATATAAAGTTATGTATTGATATTCTTGTCAAAAGTATCAAATATTTATTCCTTTGGGGGTTTTTTAAATTGCCATTTTCTATATTCTCAATGCTACTGGGGCCAAAAATTTAACAAATAGGAAATATGTAACAGATGAACAACAACACTGAAATTTATTTTCATGCACAAACACAAAACCATTATCTGACATCCTTAAGGTCCCACCTGTGTCAGAACTATGTGATTAATTAGCTCCATTGGAGGGCAGTGAGCCATTAGACTCCCCTATTGGGAACTAAGATTATTATATATTATATTATATAACAATATTATGTAGAAAATATATATATTATATATTTTTATGTTGTAAACATCAAATCTGCTCTAGGAACAATTTAATTACAGTTAGGTGCATTACCCCTAAAGAAAATGTATATAAATCTTTCAGAAAATATTTATGCTTAAAAACCGTTAGCATTACTCATACACAAAAGAAAGGTTGAAATAAGTTTGAAAATGGGGGGTAAAACACTAAAATAAAAGGACAAGACACGAGCAGTCATGCTACATGCTGCAGCAGCTGTTTCTTCTTCTTTTTATGCCAGTTGACAACTTTTCAGTGTATTACTGCCACTGCGGACATGTGGTGGTAATAGAGTTTGGTTCTCAGAAAAAATCCACATTAGACTGAACAGATTTAGGGGGCAGATTTAGGGTTTTCACTATAAAAATAGGCATTTTAGGCCTTTTTTTAACCAAAACACAACAATGAGGTTTTTCACTATATGCGGGAACTCTTGGTATGTAAAAAAGCCCCGAAAAAAGTGAGGCTTTACTGTACCACACTACAAAAAACAAAAGAAATACACACAAATATTAATCAAACTAAGTTTTTAAAACAGGACAAGGACAATACAATGTACAGTTAGTAAAGTGTGTTAGAGTATGCAGTTATAGTACAGTTGACAACTTTTCAGTGTATTACTGCCTCCACTGGACTGGTGCTGGTAATAGGGTTTAGTTCTCAGAAAAAATCCACGTTAAACTGAATCCTGATCTGTGTAAACCCTAGGGGTTACAATACTACTATTATTTTGAAAAGTTGGTGGAATTTCCTGCTCAGCTAATTGACAGGTCCTCCCAGAACACACAGGCTGTGGCTCGCTGGAATCGGCACCAGTTTCACCTCCGGGTCTGTTCTCAGGACCGTCAGTCGGTTCTCCCGGTGCCGAGCGGTTCTGGCCCTTATTCAGAGAAAACCTGATTGAATCAACACCTCCATTTAGGAGGCAGTTCTCACCCCTCATTTAATGCCGTGATTGGAAGCTTTTCTGTTCGTCCTGTTTCAACAGAATAATTAATTATTTCACACGTGCAACTTGCCATGAAATAAAACACGTTTGAATCAAACACATTAAGAAATTTGGAAAACTCGCCACACACATGTGGAACAGAAACGAATATTTATTACAGTCTTAAGTAGAAAATCTTCTAATGGCTGCAAATTAAACACTTTCACCCACCAAATCACATTTCAACACACGACACTGCAGAGATTCATTTGCAGAACTTCATTCAGTTCTTCAAAATGGATCTTCTGCAATTATAAAGATTTATTTGCAAACAGATGTCAGTGTCTTGCAGGTACTGTGTGAGCGTATACCAACGGAACAAAACCTCATATCTCCAGACTGGGAACTTTCTACACAAAAAAAAGGTGAAAGTGAAGCTCTGGTTAATGCGGATCAATTTAAAGCTGTGTTTGGGCCGACAGAGGCAGAATCTAGATTCAGTAACACTCTGGAAAACCCCTGAATTCTCTCTCTCTCTCTCTCTCTCTCTCTGAGTGCTGGGCTGACCTGTAGAGTGGGTCTGTGTTGATAGGCCACCCCTTGAATGCCATTTGGCTCACCCGTTCACTTCAAAGCTGATGGAGGCCTGGCATTCTGCCCAGGATCATGAGTGACTGGCGGCCGGCCCAGAACTCAAGCCCCTGGCTTCAGGCCTACAGGCCCCAGCACCACAGGCCAGCGTCTAACAAATGGCTTCTGGCAATACCAGCGGCCGACCTGCCTTCACTACAACCTGAGAGAGAGAGAGAGAGAGAGAGAGAGAGAGAGAGAGAGAGGGAGAAAG
>JBBPDE010000015.1:4167843-4170000 GCA_037974605.1 Nannopetersius ansorgii | reverse complement strand
GGGTTAAGGGTCTTGCTCAGGGACCCAGTGATGGTGCTGGAGGTAGGATTCGAACCTGTGACCTCTTGGTCCGGAGGCAAGTATCCTACCCACTGAGCTACACACTGTATCACACACCCTCATATGCAAACGCTCACACATTGTAACATACACCCTCATACACACAAACACGCTGTATCATATGCCCTCATATACACACACACACACACACACAGTCATACACACTCATACACACACACAGTATCATACATCCTTATACAACCTCCTACACACACATCTATCACACTCACACTGTACCAGACACACACACACTATCATACACCCTCATTCATACACACACACGCACAAGTACATGCAAACACACACTGTATCACACACACACACACACACACACGCACACACACACACACACACACTGTATTATTGTTAAACTATTGTTAATGTTCTGGTTATTCTCCCGGTTGCTCATATAAATGTTATATGTTTTGATGATGTAATTATCTATTAGCCCCTATTTCATTGTTTACATTGTTGCAATTTTTACATTGTCTCAGGCTTACAGTCATGCTTTGGCAATACAAATTGTATTTATTTGTCATGCCAATAAAGCACTTTGAATTGAATTGAATTGGAGTGAATTGAGAGAGAGAGAGAGAGAGAGAGAGAGAGAGAGAGAGAGAGAGAGACCAAAAAGGTAGGAAGTGTTTGTAAATGGTGACACTGTGAGATGAGTGATGATGGGTGATGATGCTCTAGGCAGCCACACCACACTCAGGACACCAGTGTCTCCCCCTACAGCCAGTGTATATATTCAAATTAAAATAAAAATAGGCAAATCAATCGTACACACTTGCACTGAGCCCTATTACAGAGAACTACAACACTAAACAAGATGTTTTAATTTTTTTTCCCATCTGAAATACAAGCAGGCCAACTTAATTCCATGCACGCTGCATTTCTGTTGTTGCCGATTGGCTGCATGTGTTTAACTAAAAAATCTGCAGGTCAACACCCTGAACGGCAGTCAACTGGTCAATAACTGTGTGAAATACAGCATTGAAAAACTACAGCAAACAAGCAGGAGGGAAAAAACAAAAGCTTTTGTTCTGTAACACACAGAGCCCAAAGTACTTCCACCGTGAGGAAATAATACACCAGATGAGTCCAGTTCCACTGCAGGCTGAGACCCCACTGAAGTATCTCATATGTCAAATGAGGTTTAGACAGGAAAGGACCATTTGACTGATGCGCAAAACAACCAATCACACACTGTTCAGCGCAATGCAACATGTGGAAATGTACAGATCTCACACCACAAACTGCAGCATCCACCAGGACTCCAGCCACTATTAGCGCCAGCTAAACCCTCCTCACTTCTGGAAGACTCAGGTTTGTAAATCCTTTCTTTTAGTACGTTAATCATGACTAGTTGATCAATGACTGATAAATCGTTGCACAATCCCAAAAAAAGATCATTATCTAATTTTGATTATATTATATTTAATATTGTACCATTCATGTGAAGCACCCACTCTTCCCTAACACCCATGGAAATTAGGAAGAGGCAGACATCACAGAACTTTTCCTGATGCAAAATCGTGTTAAAACCATTTCAAAAAATGATCTGGTTATTTATCTAAGAGTGTAACTGATGTTAGGAGAAATAATTGTAATAATTATTTATTATTAAAATAATTCCAAGCGTTACTGATTAACAGATGTAGCTTAGTCATCTAGTATTCACTGGCTATCACAACCTCACAGAAACAAACGTTGGATTTCTTTGGTAAGCCACCAACTTTCAAAAAAAGAGCTTATTGGAAGGCTAGTGAAGTTAGAAAAGTACAGCACCAACCAGACGCCAACCAGAATCCCCTGCTTTGCAGAGAAAATAATAACTGCACCTCAGATATTATTGATAAGAATAACGGTAAGAATCCTCAGATTTTTTGTGCAATGCTGCAACCTCAGTGCAGTTTTAGGGCAGACAATTCATTCTTGGTAGACGACTTGGGACACTAGTTTAAAGCCGCTGCAAAATTCAAGGAAAACCGAAAGATCCAAGTTGTCTATCGATACCATCCAAGCAGGCCATGCTGGTTAAAGTGCTTTTCATTGCTCTTCTGTTCGAAGATCTCGTCTAACAGCAGGGAACCT
>JBBPDE010000015.1:4157843-4162843 GCA_037974605.1 Nannopetersius ansorgii | reverse complement strand
GGCGTGATGGTGCTCTAAATCGCATGTCATGTCTGAGCACATCAGCTCTGTGTCAGATCTGTTCTGTCTGTAAAACACGGTGCAGCTTAACAGGTAAACACCCTCTCATTCCACACACACACACTTCGACACTGCACCAAATTGCACAAGTGTATGATTGTGGTAAAAAGCCCCTTTCCGAAACACAGGGAACTGCAGGCAGCTTTATTTTGCAACACTGAAGAGTTTCATCCCAAAAACGAGTTGTGGAGACACACCATACTTTAAATTCCTTCATCAGATGCAGATAATCCCTGAACTGTGAAAGAAGGGAAAACAGAGCAGGAAGACCAGCTCAATGATAAAACTCTGTAGAGGAAAATGCTAGAATAGATGCATCTGCGATTTGGATATTTTCCACTATTTGCCTACAAAAGACTGGCACTCTGAGATACACACATGGCAGCGGAGGAGCATTCCTCCTGGAAGGCGGGAGAGGAGTGGAGGTAATGATCCGTGACCAGAGCACGATGGAATCGATTTGCCAGCGCCGCCACAGTGGAGAGGGCTTGGCGAATTCACCTGGTTAAACTGTCACCAACAAAAGAACAACAGTGGCTGAGCGGAGAAAGAAGCAGGAGGCGTTTGAGTTTTTGAGGAGCTTAATACTCTTTCCCTGATGACCTCTTTATTTCGCTCAGTGCTGAACGGCACACATTAAACAGCTTCACACTCGCAGTTAGAATCTTATTCTTCTGCACTCAGTTTGCTACTGGTTTTCTGAGAGTGAGCGACTAAATAACTGACTATTTTCACACCCTACATATGTCTGAGCAACGAAAAAACACTACAGAACCCACAGAAACTCATCTCTAATTATTCTTACCTGTTTACCTGTGTTATTAGAAGAAGTTATATAAATGTAATATAAATAATATAAATAATAATAATCGACATTTCTAGCACCATGGAAATCGGCAGCAGACTACAACAGTTTTCAACAGGCATTGCTGCGGGAAGCCCCGCTCCCAGCTGCCTCGAGGACCCAGTGTTTACATGACAACCCCGTAACTCAGCCGGGGAACTAATGTTGCTTTCTCAACGAAAATTAAGACTAAATATCGTCCTCAACAAACATTTATCACATGACAAAAAGGAAACGAGACGCAACATAGATGCTGGATAACTATAACGAAATATATCATGTAATACTGTTGACAAATAAGAACGAGACTAAATGTGGTTTATAAAATAAAAACGGCTAAAATGTATCCATGTTCGTTGACTAAAATGAGATGAGACAAGACGTTATTTCCTGTACAGTAGGGAGTGAGCATTTGACCTTAGAGTTAAACGCCGCTGCGTCCCAAAAATGTTTTTCTCCACTGAGAGGCACTGTGAATTTAATCTATGTAGAGTGGACAAAAGTATTGGGATGCATTGCCAATACTGTATAGTTCCAAGGAGAGAGAAATGACACACACACAGCATTTTGATACACAGCCTTTTCCATATCCATGCAATGAAAGCTGATTCTAAATTGTTCTGATTTAATTGTTATTCCATTGCACAGTGTGTTTGAGATCAGACATACACACACACACTAGGCTCGTCATGATACTGAAATTTCAGTCTTGATACCGATACTAAGGATGGTACTCAATACTCCATACTATTTTCGATACTACAGAGGGAGAAGAAAAAAACTAAATATATTAAACAAAAATATATGAACAAAATATATTTGTTGAGGAATAAAAATCCTCAGGTAAGTTCAGGCCAGCACACTGAGGGTGAAGACTTTTACCAGTTTTACTTTTACCAATAAGTGAGTAAAAACTTAGCCTTTATAGTGTTTAATGTTTTTCTGCTTTGGATTTGCTGGTAATAAAGACTCCAGACACTGACTAGTCTATGCAGAAAAAAATGAAATGCATTATTTCCATTCCAACATGCTTTTTTTAAAAGAATTTACTTAAACAGAGCATTTAATGCCTCCCTTAAATAAATGTAAACATAATTTAAATTATAGTAAGTTCTTAGCCATTAAAAAATTGCAATAGGAACAATCTATAGAAGCACAGAAGATGAAGAAAACTGTCCAGTGAATTTTTTGCCCTCTTCTCTGTGGCACTGGGTGAAGAGCTTTGGAAAAACACTATTTACTGCAGTCAGTCTTTCGCGTTCTGTATATTTTTTCACAATATGTATATTGCGCATGTTGATATCGCGATGACAGTAAATTTGCAATATATTGTGCAGCCCTACAATAAACATACATTTTCATTTTATTTGCTCTTTTCAGTGATTTTGTCTATTCTACTATCTACTATACTTATACTATTTTGACTGTATTACTAAAAAAAGAGACTTAAATACAACTTGCATCAATTAAAACTAGACGAAAGTAGTTGTGGATAAACTAAAATAAGTAAAATAACTAAAATAAGACTAAAATGCTCAAATTAATAATAATAATAATAATAATATATTTAATTTATAAAGCGCTTTTCAAAATACCCAAAGCCACTGTTCAATTTTGAGTAGACAAAGAAAACGGAGCAATTTCTTTGTTTACTCACACATTCATTTAGGGAACTTCCTTTTATCATTTGACCATCATACTTTAAAATAAATATTGTTTGTTGTTGTTTGTACTCTCTCGGTACTAAAATTCACCAGCACAGTTCGTGTTTTCTGACAGTATTGCAAAGAAACGTTTTTACTATTTTAATGATGAATTCTGGGAAAAGTAGTTTATTTCTTCAGTTTTGCCAAACACTTCCAGCAATTCCGTTCTACACCATCAGAGAGCAAGCTTTCAAACATTATACCATCTCATGTTACCCCTCTCACTCTCTCCCTCTCTCTCTCTCTCTCTCTCTCTCATTCCCTCTCTCTCTGTCTTAACATCTATCTCTCCCTCGCCCTCTCTCTCGCTATCTCTCTCTCTCTCCCTCTCTGCCTCTCTCTCTCTCTCTCTCTCTCTCTATCCCTCTCTCTCTTTCTCTCTCTCTCTCCCTCTCTCTCACTCTCACTCTCTCTCTCTCTCAGCAGGATGCTGGACTGCTGTAATCTCGCCTGGGAGAAATTCTCCAGCAGCCGAATCACAATCAGAGTGTTTTTCAGAAATGCTTTGCGTTTGTGCATGTGTGTGTTTGTGTGTCAGCTACTGAGTGTGTATTGCATTTTTCATCCACATACATTTCGGTTTCACGTTTGCGTGCAGGTAGACGCGCTGCCTATAGAAAAATCCTGTTTCTTTCAGAAACGCCCCTCAGACACAGAGAGGGAAGATGATGCAGTTACATTACACACAGCACAAAGCCATCAGAAGCCTGGGCTCAATGATACATGAAATTAAAGTTCTGAGCGAAGAAGCACAACAGAGCCGAACAGTGAGCCACGCTTCAGAATCTCGTGCTCTTATAGATGATTAATGTTAAAACAGTCTGGCTTCTCACTGCTCACAGGCCACCTGACCAGACAAACACATACATTCCATCTCACACACACACACACACACACACACACACACACACACACACACACACACACACTTACTTCATGTCAAAATGCATAATAAGATTTTATTCCACAATAAAAATGTGGAATTTTTCTGTGGGGGGGGGGGTATGCCCTGAGCTCTACGTCTCGGGACGAAACAACCGATTCTGGCTACACCTATTACGGCTAACTGGCTACACCTATTACGACTAACTGGCAACTACACCTTTTACGGCTAACTGGCTACAGCTATAATGGCTAACTGGCTACACCAATTACAGCTTACTGGCTACACCTATAACATCTAACTGGCTACACCTATAATGTCTAAGAGGCTACACCTATTACGGCTATTGGGCTACACCTATTACGGCTAACTGGCTACATCTTTTACGGCTAACTGGTTACACCTATAATGGCTAACTGGCTACACCTATTACGGCTAACTGGGTACATCTACAACGGCTAACTGGCTACACCTGTTACAGCTAACTGGCTACACCTATAATGTCTACCAGTCTACATGTATTACGGTTAACTGTCCGCACCTATAATGGCTAACTGGCTACACCCATAACAGCTAACTGGCTACACCTAGTGTGCACAAAAAACAGTTTTGGAAAGTTCTACATGTGATGGCGTTTCAGTATTTCAGAGACAGATATTTGCATAACAGGCTGAAAATGGAAGTATATTGATCAGACCGTCTCCTGTTTCTCTTGTGATTCATACACACACACACACACACAAACACACACTCACACACTGCACACTCTGCCCTGTTCCCTGAGGCCCATCTGACCTGAGCTGAGCTGATTTAACCTTGAAATGTGAGAGATCTCGATACAGCAGTGTTCGAGTTTCAGGACAGCAGTGCGCCAGTGCACAGGAAGTGAGGACGTTCTGGAAAAATAATTCTTAAAGTAAAATATACATGAGGAGAGGGAGGACAGCAGGAGGGAAAGAGAATACACAGACAGAAAGGGGCACTAGCAAGGACATGTAGTAAAAAAATGTCTTTATTGTTAATTAATCTAATATAAGATTGAATCTATAATAGAAATGTAAAGTCTAATTCATGAATTCATAATAGAAATTTCAATTCTAATTGATATATTTTGCACAGAAGACGAAGAAAACTGCCCAATGATTTTTTGTTGCCCTCTTATCTGTGGCACTGGGTCAAGAGCTTTGGAAAAACACTATTTACTGCAGTCAGTCTTTCACGATATGTATATTTTTTCACGATATGTATATTGCGCATGTTGATATCGCGATGACAGTGAATTTGCAATATATTATGCAGCCCTACAATAAACAACACCAACTGCCTGCATGTACTTCCTCACCACATCCACAAACCTCCTACTAGACTTTCCTCATCTCCTACTAGACCTTCTAATTCTCCTCTTCCCTGCAGCTTCATCCTCAGCATCTTCCTCCCAACACACTCAGTCTCTCCTCAACATCCTCCTCCCAACACACTCAGAGTCTCTCCTCAACATCCTCCTCCC
>JBBPDE010000015.1:4093680-4105295 GCA_037974605.1 Nannopetersius ansorgii | reverse complement strand
ATAGGTTAATAGGTTAATTATAAAAATCATTATTAGACACATTATAGGCTTGTTGGTCTAATATTATGCTAAATGATACCTGAATGAGCTTTGTCTTGGCCATTATCTCTTTCACTTGAGAGTGCATATAGGTCTACTAGGTTAGGTTGCCATGGTAATTTGACAGGCCGCTGTCAATTTGGCAATAGTGACTCAAGTGATGTGCAGATCCGGATCACTTTACTTTGACTCAGAGGGAGTCAAATCCAAAAAAGGATCCGAGTATCCCAGCTCTATTGTGGAGGTTGTGTTGAAGACAGATACTGAGCACTAGTTTACAGAATTGTTGCTGTATTCATTTTAGCACCACGGCATCTCCTTCTACTGAACCATTCTTTTATGTTCTGTTCGACCGCGGTTATGCTTCACTTTTCACCGTTGCTTTCTATGCTCACAGCTCTGCTTTAAATTAAAGGGTCTGCACCCAGAACTGTAGTACACTGGGTAATGTAGAATTACACGAGTATTTTTGGTACAGGTGTAGCAGTAACATTCAAATGCATCTTGGTGTACATATTTACAGCATAAATTTGCAGGAAAGTCTTTGTCCTGCAGGTACAGTGTTTGTGATGAAGCTAGTTCTGTACTGCATGATAGTTGGTATAATGATCATATAATAATCATATGCTGAGTGTTTTTGAAGAAACAGTGAGAGCTGACTGACACTGATCATTATATCTGTGACACAGTGTGGCCTGTCTCCTTCAGACTCCACACTGAAAACACTTCTTGATTGGTGCTGCGGTTTAATAAAAAACACATACAAGTCTATTGCAGATCTAATACTACTCATCATTCAAAAAGTTGATGTGACCGAAAGAAACTGAAAGCAGAGGTCAGCATGAAAAACTGGTTTAGAATAGTGTGTTGTGGTTTCTGATGATTTAAAATGTATATATTTTTTGTTATTAGCTTAAATTTAATGTCAACCAAGTTTTTTTCTTCCACCTTTAGGGTAAAAAGAGTTATATGCAGTTTTTACTAGGGATGTGGAATTTGTCGATTAATTTCTGCATTTAATTGTTTTATTGTTATATCACTCAAATGTAAACATTCATTTCAACCATGTATCTGCTGCTATGTAGTATTATTCATGAAGTCAAAGGTCATGTCTAGTAGGGCTGAATCAGTGTTTAGAATAGAGCAGCACCTCTTTACTTGAGATCAAAGGACCTTTCATTCTTCATCCAAACACTCTTCAGAAATGTGGCTCCTCAGGAGCGAGCGTCTCTGCTGCTGTTAGTAAACAGGCTCTAGATCAGCCTTCTATTATTAAGGTTTACATGAATATTAAGGCGAGGATCTCATCCGTCCATAGTGAGTGGGATAGCATTGAGAGCTGTTGCCTGCTTTTGGTCATTAAAGTTGTTGGAATAGTGTTAAAATCTACTTCTGCTTTTGTTTGGAGAAATTGTTGTTTATCTCAGTGAAGGATCTATTGCCGAAAGTGTAGTTTGTCTGTGAACAGTGTATATTTGTAATTGCTTTTAACTTTCGTTTAAAAGTGGCAGTGCAGTCGTTCCAGATCGCCAGATGCACCATGGTGTAAGTAGTAAATTGGCACATTATATAAATACTGGACACGAAGAAATGGTCATTTATCGTAACCTTGAGGATCACTGCTGGTGAAGCTCTTTCCCTCAGTACCAACGTGGCTTCATCGGTGTATGAAAACTCTGTATGACCTTTATGTTTCTTTGCAAAAATGTCATTGTTTAGAATACTTACCTCTGCTTGGGCCCCTGAAACATCTCCCGAGTGTCTTCTGAAAGACGATTCTGCCCCTGTGAGTGAGGTCGCGGAGGTCATGGTGGGGGTTGGAGGCAGCCCCGAGCAGAAGTATTCTCTCAGTGCAGTCACTGCTTATATCCATTCTCCAGGCAGGTACACATCCCTCAGAATCTCCCAATAGTCCCAGTGACTTCAGGCTTTATCCAGCACCACCAGACTGAGGTTCCCGTCTGGACTGTGAGCCTTTCTCATCCAGTTGCGTATCTGTGCTTGATCAGAGGTTTCAGAACACTAAGCTGAGGGAAAGAGCGCAGACCGCTGTCCATGCAGCCTCAGCCGTGACTCTGCTGATCGTGTGCAGTGAGAGTTCCAGAGAGTTCATGTGGGAGAAAGAAGGCGGTGGGGTGGGAAGGAGAGAACGTCCCCAAGGTCTTGCTGTTCTCCTCACAGAGACGGAGAAAAGTGGTGTGTTTTAAAATGATACATTGTGTGCTGAGGGAGAATACAGAACAAAATTCCTGTTTTTTGGAGGGTCTGTCTGTGTAAACCTTGACCTTACAGAGTCGGCAAATGAAAGGGATGTTTCAACTGTGAGTTAAAGAAGATTATGAAAGCATAATATAGCTCTAGATATTTTTTTTGTTCTCTCTCCCCCCTCTCACACCACTCTTTTTCTCTCTCTCTCTCTCTGCCCCCCCCCCTTGTTTCAGTGGGCATTTACAGCATCTGGTTCTATGACAAGGCCGACTGCCAGCGGATCGCCCAGCTGATGGTACAGTAAGTATCGAGTGAATGTGAATTGAAAATAAACCATCCTTTGCTTGATCAAACACAAGGTGCGATGCTGCATTAAAATGAGCGCCAGCTAGAAGCGATGTGTCCTCGGGTGATCGGTCACAGAGGAACCACACGGGAGCCTAGCAACAGGTTGCGTTTGTTGCCATGGGTGCATGTTACCATAGCAACCAGGTTACTTTCACATCTTCCATCTGGGTGTATGGAGGCACCGGTGATGCTTTATTAAAGCCACTTTTTAATGAACTAAATGTGTATGTTTGTGTACTTTAAAGCTTAAATTAGTGCTCGTTGCGAATGACCAATTTTTTTGGCAATGAGAACCTTTTGTAAAAACCTATATATGCATTCTACTTTTATTCAGAGGATGATCGTGGTATTATTTTAGCAGATATAGCTGTATTGTGTAGTGCATTTGGTACTGCTACTGCAAAATGGTTGCTTTGTTTATTTTATACTGTAATTGCTTTGCTGCTGTGTTATCATACTGAATAAATAAGTTAGATACAGAGGCTTACAGACGTATACTCCTTTAACCTCCTCCCATGCTCTGGAGCAGATCTGACTCTGCCGCGGTTTTAGATCAGGTAAGATCCAGGTTGGAAAGAGAAAGCAGGTTCAGTATCGAGGCACAGAGGTTTCGCAGCCGCCTCGCGTTTAAGCACCGTGACTAAAGTCATGTCTGTTTTTAGACCTAAACCGAGGAACAGCTGTTCCTGATAGAAAATATCAGTTACTGTCAGCAAGAACAGCCTGCACACAAGCAGGACTACAGGGCACAAGCCCCTCAGTGCAGGAATGATGGCACATTGGAGAGTTCAGTGAAATAAAAAGCACAGGCACTGGGGGAAAATTACAATATGTTTATAAGTCGTCCTTGGCCGTATTGTCTGAGTGCGCAAATGCATGTTTTTACCTTGTCGTTTCTGAGTACGTTCACTGTAAATACAGCAAAGTATTTAGTATGTATTAGTCTGTATTGTACTCTTATTTTTAAGCTTCATTTTATACTTTACACAAGGATCTGCTGAGGCACTGCAAAGACTTTTGCAGGTGTTAGTCTTAAGGACAATACTGCCCTCTAGTGGTCAAAAGTCTGACAGCGACTGCTCTGTCTTTTGTGGATGTGTTAGAATAGTAAAGCAGGAGGCACTGAAGGCTCACCAGGTGTCCCCAGACCGAGGCAGAACAAATGGCTGTGTGGAGACTAGACCAATGGACATATTGGAACTGCTGAGCAAGGCCAAGGAGGAATATCACCGGGTATGCCAGCGACTGCACCACTGTAACATACAGTATTTCCAGTATTAGGAACAGAAGGGTTGATGGAGTGATTTGAAGTACATTCACACACACACACACACACACACACACACACACACACACACACACTTGTTTTAAATTCAAGATTAATCAAAATAACGTATCTCTGCTTAATTTTCATACAGCCATGTTGTTAATAGAATTTTAAGTTAATTGCATTGACATTTTATGAGATGTACTTTCTGTTTGTCTGCAGAGTCAGTCTAATGATACAGATCTACAGGTGAACTCGGATGTTGCTCAGATTCCAGACCCAACTAAATTAGAGACCACAAAGCCCTCCGTTCCTAATGCCCAGCAGGACAAGGTACACACTGAGTCTCGTAAACTTTAAATTAAATAAAAGTTTTGAATATTTTCAAAATAGGAGTAATACTGTAATGACTAGTTTCTCTAGTCGTTATATTATACTGCGACAGGATTCCAATTTAATCCATAGTTAGTCAAATATAACATAATTGTTGAATCTTCTGCTAATGGTTTCCTGCACAAGTTTTTCCCCCAAATGCATTATTCAGCAAATATGCAGTAACTGTTCTCTACCATGTGTAAACATCACGTAAACACCAAAACATCTAAGTGGGCCAGAGTGCCCCTAATCGCATGCAAGTGTCTGTCTGTAGATTATTTTCCCACTTATGTTTGCATTGTGACTTTTGAAGTGAGTAAAAGTGATTGTTATTGAACACTTCCATACTAACTCCACTAGATTAATCCACAGAGACTGTCCCTGTCTGTACAGCACACCCACAGTGTGGTAAAGCAGATCACAGTGGAGGAGCTTTTTGGCAGCTCGTTACCTAAAGACCCAGCACCACCAGCTCCACCTGCCAGCAACCCCTCAGACCCCGCCGCAGGCGAGAGCTTCCTTCGGGGCTTGGCTTATGCTCCTCCACCAATCCCTCTTGAGCCTCTCCTCACTCCTCGTCTCACGGCCGACCCTGGGGCCCCGGGCCTGGCACCTCTCCTCCAGACTGGAGGCTCCAGGGATTCCCAGCACTCTGTTTCTCCTAGACTGATGACCCAAAGCGGGGCTGAGAATATTTCTGTACTTGGGGGACCCCGGTGTCCGGCTGGTCCTCAAACTACACCTCAGTACATGAACCCCCTCAAAGGTGATGGACATGGGATTCCCAAGCCTCCTCCAGTGTCTGGGTTCATGCCCAGTGCCCTGGTGACACCACAGAGCTTCAGAGAGCCCACACCCAAAGCTCCAGCTGTGTTCACCAGCAAGAGCACAGCATCTGCACAGGTGAGAGTTAGAGGCTGACTGTTATTTATCAACCATTTCTGTGAACTTTCTGTGATCTCTCTCTCTCTCTTTGGTTCTCTTTAGAATACAGAGCCAGATACTTTTGCACAACCTCCGGCCCAGAGCATCGTTAAACCCATCCCAGTAAGTACATGAACTAAAACACAAATTTGTCTTAGTTTGTAATCACTAATGTATTGTCAACCTGATGATTTGCTTCTGTTTTCAAAGGCCATGAAGGCAGGGCTAGTGGTGCCAGGGCCGGAGCCCTCCTTTCTGCTCTCTCCCAGTGCGTTCCAGCAGTCCAGTGCGTTCCAGCAGTCCACCACTAAGGTACCTGAGCTTCAGAGACAGCCTGGCCCTCCACCTTCACCACCAAACACTCTGGGCAGTGGAGACTTGCCATCAGTATTATACAACAAGACGCAGCTACAAGATGTTCTGATACATTTGATAAAGGTATGTAAACACACACACACTAAAAGAGAGAGCAGCATTCCTTGTGTTCATTCCTGATTACGGGAGATTACGGGAGATAGTTGATTGTGTGTAGCGAGAACAGTGTGGGCAGGAGAGCTGGGTTAGATTCTGGGGACTGTTGGGATTTGCATTCATTCTTGTTTGTTTGTTTTTTTTTCTCATGGAAGAATGTTTATCCTTCATATTTTTATTAATTCATTAGTCATGATTTAACAGTTTCACCGGCCATTCGTGCAATACACAGTCCGTCAGTTCATCTTTCACCATTAAGTAAGTCTGCTTAAGTCGGATGTTAGAAGTGTTTGGATGTTATTGGTTCATGTAAAGGTGTGACTGTTTCACTACTGTATGGAGAATCATGTGAGAAACCAGCACCCAGTCTGATTTACAGGCTTTTATGTAAATCACTCTAGGTGATTAAAAACTAGACATCTGATTGCATCCTATCAGAGTATATTTATCAGAGTATGTGTGGCTTATAGATAAACCCATACTTGGGCTTTTGATGGATTTTCAGATGTTGTAGAGATTTTGGAAGTTGCAGTTTTTACTGCCAGATTGTCGGCTGTCCGGCCTTGAAAATACCAGACCAGCCATGACAGTATATAATGAGCCCTTTAAAAATTACGTCAAAGGATCAAAATCTTTTGCCTAAACTGTTTCATTGCGTCTGTAGTTTTGGTGTTTGAGTGATTTCATCAGCTCATGACACTGTTCAGTGTTGATTGAAAGGAATTTGCTGTTTTATTGGGCTTTTGTTCTCGTTTGCTCTCTTTCAGAACGATGCTCGTTTCCTTACCACAATCCATGAGGCGTACTTACAGAGCCTGTCCAAGGACCTCAACAACGTGAAGCTATAGCCACCAACCCAGAACTCCAGGACTGTTCTTAGAGGCCTGGCTCTCTATTTATAAAGCAACAGGAATCTAAACTGCATTTAGGACAGGACAGGACAGAACTGTCAGCTAGCCTTCCCCGGTCCCTCGCTGTATCTTAGGTCACAGAGTAACGTCTTTTAAAGGTAAACACGCTTTTTGTCAGCACTGCTATGAGGAGTTCAAGCCTTGGGATGATGATGTATAGCCAGGATGAATTATTCAGTCAGCTGCATCTGATTGAGTACCACGTAATATGCAAGTGTTGTTTCTGTTCATCAGAATTGGAGGACCCTCCTTTATCTTCGTCTTCCTTTACCTAGGTGTCATCATTCTTTGATAGATTTCTCTTTCGCGTATCCATGTTCACCGATCTTCCTCTCTCAGTGCTGCGCTGTCCGTGAGGGAGTCCAGTGCTCATGTGCAATACTGGCAGCTCTAAGAGTTGCGTTGTGAGGGGGTCATAAGTCATATCACACTTCAGGATTGCTGACCTCTGGTCAGGTTTTGTATTTTATTGAGTATGGCTATTTGGGTCGAGGTAGTAAAACTGTCCTAAATAGGCCCCAAACATAGTTGTTTCTTTTTGTTTGTTTGTTTTTTTAAGGTTGATCCACCTTGACCTGGGGTTTTGCAGTATTATTTACTGCAGTAAGCTTCACTGTCTCTTTGTATTGGATGCTATAAATACAACCCATCATTATACATTAGTACAAGGGCAAATTCATTTGATTATATAAATCTGGCATAACTGAGTTAAGGAATGTTTCACCTTTTTGTATTCATTATATTTTACTATTTGAGTTCCCCAAAAATTCAACAACACTCCCATATAATAGACGTGTGGTTTAGCAGTTGCTTTAATAGGAGGTCAAGGAGAATAGAAGTACAGTTAGGAGCTGGAAATCTATATTCAATATTCAATAATATTATTCTGGTGTAATAATTTTTCTGTGTTTAAGTGCCACAATAAATGTCTCCACCAGGGGGCGCATATCACTATGTAGGAAGGCCTTGTTAAATCTAGATATCAACTGAAGAAAAGCTGTGTATTTAGCAACAGTAACATAAGCTGCGGTCTCTTGTCATGCATGATGCTATTGTTTCGTCTTCCTTGTTTTATTTTTTTAACTAAACTACTGTTTGCGAACCACATAAAGTATCTCCTGGAAAATGAGAACACTGTAAAGAAGTAAGAGCCACTAAAGCTACACGGAGCAGCTTCATATTTTAGTCACGGGCGGCTTACAGCTCATCCACACGTTTTTGTTTCCTTTATGTGAAGATTTTGATTTCTACAGTGATTTACTGGCAATGGTCAGTCATTTGGTTTCTGTTGTTAACTGTATGCTGTCATCACTTATATATTTGTTTCTCTTTTTCTTCTTTTTGGGTGGTTTACAAACAGTTTTCACACATAGAAGAGCATCACCAAAGGTGTGCTTAATATTATGCCATTGTTCCAGTGTGCAGAGGATAGAAGTGATCTACAAAGACATTTACCATCATTATTGTTTCACAATCGCCGTGATGGTTGTCAATCTAATTTAATGCTAAATAAAACGTACACCTCCAGATCTTCTAGTCAAGTTACAAGCTGTGTTTTGTACAATAAAGTTATTGTAGCTTAGATACAATAGAACGACTAGAGCTGTGTAGCTCGGATTTTATTTGCCCCTCTAAAGAATAAAATGCTTGCTTGTAATCACTTGCTACACTATATGGACAAAAAACATTGGGACACACTTCTTAAATATTAAAATAGCGTGGTCACTTACTTCCAGCGGAGGAGAATCTTAATGCTTCAGCAGATCAAGACATTCTGCACGACGCCATGCTTCAACTCTGTGGACCCGGTTTGGAGAAGAACCTTTTCTATTCCAGCATGACTGTGTCCCAGTGCACAAATCAACTTCTAACACCGCTGATCTGCCTGGCCTGCCTGTTTACCACTAGTTGACTGTTGTATTTCAGCTTTCTGGATTTAGTCTGCCAGATATTAGTTGTACTACAAAGGAAGTGAGACAGTGTAGCCAAACATGATTGACTGGAACCTAAACCATTTAAACCTTATAATGACTTTGGTCAGGTGTGAAGGATGGGAAAAGCTCAAAGGTCCTCACCCTGCGAGTCTATTATATTAGCTGTTTTAGAACTTTCCTAAACTGGCACCACCCAATATAAATCTCCAGTCTCCTCTGGACTTGCAGACGTAATGCTGTTCCACAGGGATGTCGAGCTCCAGTCCTGGAGGGTCATGGTCCAGCACGTTTTGTTGATTTGCCTCATGTTTAAAAGAGCGTTTTTGTGCATATGCCCATTTCCACAATCACGTCAAGATGCATAAATGCTAAACTTGGCATAACACTACGCATGTTTTCACAGCAACCCAACCAATGCGTTATATACCATCCCATATAACGTGATTATGGAGAAAACCACATAATTAATGCGAGCAAACAAAAAGGAAGCCTCAATACCACCGATTTGCCACTAGGTGCCACCCATTTACAAATACGAGAAGAAACGTGCGCACGCATTGGTTGGGTTACTGTGAAAACATGCATAGTGTTATGCCAAGTTTAGCATTTAAACCGCTTGGCGCCCAAATATATAAAATTTCCCCACACTGGTTGAATAGGAAACATTAAAGCACACTGCGGCGATGGCCAGTTTTCCAAATGTAATCGGAGGGATCGACAGCACACACGTTATAAAGGTGCTTGAAGAGAATGAATTTGCTTATGTAGACAGACAGCATTTTTTTATTCTATTAATGTGCAAATTATATGTGATGCGAAATTGCGTCTGATTGATATTGAGGCGAGCTGGCCTGACTCAACCCAGGATTCTTTTATTCTCAGAAATAGCAGTGATGGAAAAAAACTTGAAAACGGTGTGGTGTTTGATGGCTGGTTTCTATGGCTCGGCCGGTGGTAGGGCCTACTGTAGGGCTGCTTAAGGGCGGCTGGCGATGCCTGGTCGGACTCCTAACCAGCGCCGAAAAATTACACCTTTTACGGTGTAAAAGATTCAAGTTTCAAGATACTTTATTCGTCACATGCAGTCATACAAGTACAACACACAGTGAAATTTATCCTGAACCGCTCCTATTGTGTCACTGATGTGTTAAAATGTGTTAAAAATGAATCTCACAAATATCAAAAGCAGACCTGGGGGCAGAAACTAATGAAGTCCAGGGACTGCGACAGATGAGCTGCAGTCTTTTACTCTGGACCTGAACTGGACCTCATTCAGCAATCAGGCAGTAGACGGTTTCCAGTGCGGTTAGTTATAAATGGCCCAAGTTATCTACCCCCTCCTCAACACAACCACCCACCCACCACCCCTACTCCCTCTCTACCACCCCCCCTTTCTACCCCACCAACCCAACTCCCTCCCTCTCTAGCCCTCTGTCTCCCTCCCTTCCCATCTCCCTCCCTTTCTACCCCCTCTACCCCTCTCTCGCTACCTGTCTCTCCCTCTCTAACCCTCTCTCTCCTTCTCTACCTGTCTCTCTCCCTCTCTACCTATCTCTCTACCCTTCTCCCTCCCTCTCTACCCCCCACTTCTCTTTCCACACACACACCCTGCACTCCTCTCCTCTTCCTCTCTACCTCCTCCCTCTCTACTCCTGCTCTACCCCCACCTTCTCTTTCCACACACACACCCCCTGCACTCCTCCCCTCTCTCTCTCTCTCTCTGTCCCGGGCCAGTGAGTTCCTGTGTCTCGCAGGTTCAGTTCTTCTCAGTCATGATGGATGACTACCACAAGCCCGACCAGCAGACCCTGCAGGCGCTGCGGAACATCTCCACCCGGCTCCGGATCAGCTCGGTCCGGGCCAGCACTGCAGCGGGCAGTGGGTAAGAACCACACACACAGCCTCCATCACACACTATTTGGTCAAAAGTATTGGGGACGCCTATCCATTACACCAATAGGGACTTTGATATGTCATTCAGATCCACAGATCTAATAAGGTGTTGGTCCCTTATGCAGCTCTAACAGCTTCCACTCTTCTTGGAAGTCTTTTCACAAGATTCTGGAGTTTCTGTGGGAATTTGTCTCTATTCATTCTGTAGCATTTATGAGGTCAGACACTGATGTTGGACGAGAAGGTCTGGATCACAATCTCCATTCCAGTTCATCCCAAAGGTGCTGGATGGGGTTGAGGTCAGGGCTCTGTTTGGCCAGTCAAGTTCTTCCAAGCTCCTCCAGCACGTCTTTATGGAGCTCACTTTGTACACTATTCCAGCATGACTGTGTCCCAGTGCACAAAGCGAGCTCCATAAAGACATGCTGGAGAAGGTCAGTGTGTTAATGGTCCACACAGAGTCCTGACCCCAACCCAGGGTTGGACTGGGACTGAAAATATTACCTGGGCATTTAGAGAGTGGCCCACCAGGCTGCCCGGGGTTCCCAGGGACCCCTCTTGCTGTCACATCCAAGAAGAGTGGAAGCTGTTAGAGCTGCGAAGGGGGACCAAGTCCAGATTAAAGTCTATGGATCTGAATCCAGTGTCATTAAAGTCCCTGTTGGTGTAATGACCGGACGTCCCAATACTTTTGTCTAAATAATGTACATATGAGTGCACACGTTTATTTTCTGTGTGTTTGTGTGTCTTGTGAATGTTGCATGTCAAGAGTATTCGTGGGAGGTCTGTGTATTTAATTTTTGTTTCTCTCTCTTATGCAGTCACCCAACGTCATGCTGCAGCATCGCTGAGATCATGTCAGTCCTGTTCTTCCACACCATGAAGTACAAACCAGACGACCCGCGCAATCCCAACAGTGACCGCTTTATTCTGTCCAAGGTGACCGACAGTATTACAGAATTTGTCCAAGTATCCAATCTTTAATAATTGATGGGGAATTTAGGTTCAGTTAGCCAACTCTGGAGCAAAACATCAGCAAAAAAGTTACTATTCTTACTCAGTACTAATTTACTTTATGATAAAGTCCTGCTGGCTGTTTTCCATCAGTCTGTTTGTTTGTGTATTTTATGTGTAGTTTCTGATTATGTTCAATTTTTTCATGTGTATTTTTATTGTGTGTGTGTGTGTGTGTGTGTGTGTGTGTGTGTGTGTGTGTGTGTGTGTGTGTGTGTGTGTGTGTGTGTG
>JBBPDE010000015.1:4050207-4064590 GCA_037974605.1 Nannopetersius ansorgii | reverse complement strand
CAGTCTCTCTGGAACTCTCACTGCCTGCTGCCGTGTTTCTCTGCTTATTACAACTGTGTGTGTCATCAGAGCCCCAGCGAACAAATATATGGTTCAGGATTTTAAGTGGCACTGAAATGAGGTGCCGAAATTCGTGTTCTGATTCGGTCCGGTACATACCGGTTATATAGGCACCGGTGCCGCATACGTATACTGTTAACGTTTTTTAAAACAGGTCGCACGACAACAATTACATGCACTCGCAACAATGCTCCCAAATGTATTTTGAGGTCGCATAGATGAAATACCCACCCTCTCATTTCCCAAACACCTGTGAGCTGGAGTCCAGATAAGTTGAACCTCTTTACCTTTTATTCTCATAAAGGTCATCAGTATTGCAGACAGCAGATCCTGACGGCTGTTGGACACACCTGATCTGAGACTGTACAGTGCTGACAATGAATCACTTCCGATTAAGAATGTACTTATTTTTTCCTCCTTAAAAACTATCGGTTAATTAATCGGTTATCGGCAAATGCAGACCAACCTAGCTATCGGTATCGGTAAAATTCAATATCGGTCGACCTCTAATCCTTAGTATCGGTATCAAGTTTTAAATTTCAGTATCGTGACAAGCCTACCTTGTACCTAACATTACCTGGCTACTTTTTCATTATTTCCTTCATGTAAATGCCATTTTCCCCTGGTTTTATGATAAAATGTTCTTTTTAAGACAGTGGTAAATAGGTTTGTCAAATAGTGAGCTAATAAGTTTCATAGAGCAAACATGAATGTGATTGAGACTGTAAACAAGTTAATTTGTTGATGCATATATTAGCAAAAATATACTGACAAGTAGAGATGCAAAGATAAAGCGATTTCACTATTAATCGCGCTTTAATTCGCGACGGTTAATTAATCGTAAAGGCTTCTCAACACCGCATTTCTGTTGCACGGAATGAAACTGCTGCAGCTAATCAAAGGTACGGCAACTGTGCGCTAGTTTAAAGTTCCAAGCTCATTAGAGACCAAGGCTAATACACACGCACACTTGATTAACCAAGGCTGAGGCATCTAGCAGCGAAACTCTTTCCTCCAAAGAAGCGGCTGAAGTCGGCAGTTTGGGATCATTTTGGTTACAAAAAGAATGACCAGGGCGTCATTGAAGTGGACGGATCCCCATGTTGCAAAACGTGCCGTAAAAAGGTTGATCCTAGAAGATCCAACACATCTAATCTGATCACCATCCAGCTTTGCATGCTCAAGTAAAGGTAACGCATAACTACGTTAAATTCCTTCACAAATTATGTGAATGAAATATATTGGTAGGGAACTAAATAATGAATCAACACTGTAGCGGTGAGAGTCGTGCATGGCTTTCAGTGCAACGTTGTCACGTCGGGGTGTTGAGGGAGGACGGCTTACAGGAAACTTCTTGTAAAAATAACTAATGAATCACTGAAAATAAGGCTCAGGGAGCTTTTCACAAACTTCGTTTAAATCAGAAAACTAACAAAACCTCACTTAAAGAAGTAAGGGACTGAACACGTAGCTTAGCATCTTAGACATGAGCAGAACCAGAAACTAAACACATATGAACCCCACACATGCATAGTATTAACTATTGGTGCCCATGCACTGATACTCTGGACCATGGTTAGGTTGTATGCTAAGCTGCCCATCATGCTATGTGTTAAGCTAATGCTAAGATGCTAAGCTACAGGTGGACCTGTCCTCCTTGCCTAGCAACCTACTAACGAGCAGCTGCACTCAGCCGGCTGATAAACCAGAGAGGACCATACACACACGTCCTTGTGTCCAGGGCTGCTTGGTTAGTAATCAGGTGACAATCTCCTTTGGGGGCTAGACTGAGACGGACCAAACGTGACCAACGTAAACAAATGTTTTAGACGAATTATTAGAAATTAAAATGATTATGTATGAATGAAAGCTGATAACAGTTCAATTAAGTTAATCTGAATCTCTTATTCTGATAACATTAATTATAGAAATATAACAAAAAATTCTGAAAATTATCTTGTCATTACTGCAACTCCAGTCAAAGTTAATCTTGTTATTGATTCTTTTATTTAAACTTTTCTTTTTCACTTTTAGCTCAAGACTGGTGGTGTAGCTGCAGTTCAACAACTGCAGGGACTTCTGTTCCCACTTCAAAACAAGCCCAGGATTCGAATAAAGCAGTTGTTTATGTCATCTCCAAAGATATGATGCCATATCAGATTGTGGAAACACCCAGATTTCTTCATCTGATGAAAAAGGCAGTGCCACATTACAAAGTTCCTACAAGAAGCTACTTTTCCACAAACAAAATCCCAGCCATGTACAAAAGTGCGAGCAAGTGTGGAGGAACAGGGTGTGCGGTTTGGTGTTACCACAGACCTGTGGACCAGCCACGGTGGTGGGGGAGAACCCTTTATGAGCTTAACAGTGCACCACCTATCAACTGATTGGAAGTTAAAGTCTCACTGTCTTGAGACTCTTTATTTTCCAGGAGACCACACAGCACAGCAGATCACTGAAATGATAGAAAACACTCCACTCCTGGACTGGAAAATAAAGAGAACCTGTCTGAAATTACAGCAGACAATGGCAGTAATGTGAAGAAAGCCTTTGCATTATTTCCGTGTGTTTGGTTTCCTTGTTTTGGCCATAATTTGAATTTGGACATTTCCAAAGTCCTCAAGATACCAAGGGTTGAACCCGCTACCTGAGCTTGCAGACATTTGGTTCAAGGCTTTTCTCAAAGCTGAAAACGTAAACGTCAAAAGAAGCAGGCAGCACTGAACATCCCCGAGCATTCACTGATACATGATGGTCACCAGATGGGGATCCACATTTGAAATGATTTCCAGGTTCTTGGAGCAGCAGCAGGCCATCTGTGGGGTACTAGCAGGAGACAGAAGCACCTGGCATCTTACGCTCAAAGACACTGACATCACTGTCCTGGAGAAATTAAGCCAACTTCTCTGTCCTCTCCATGGCTTCACTGATGTCCTGGCCTCAGAGAAACAAGTCACACTTTCCTCCCTGAAGCCAGACTTGAGCACATCAACAATGAGATTCTTCAAGATCAAGAAGAAGAATGTGCTCTCACTAAACAAATGAAAGCTGTAATAAGAGAAGACCTTTTAAGGCAGCTGAGATATACAGAGGAAAATAAGGATGCATTGAACTTAGCCAGTTTTATGGATCCCAGGTTTAAAGATAGAAAATCTGGATGACACAGTCAAGGAATGCAGTGATTAAGCAATGGCACTTGCATCACATTCAGATACAGAAGATCATCTAGCATCAACCACAGAGCAGTGTGAGGACCTCATCCACCACCACCTGGGCTGTTACAGCAAATGACCAGTGCAAAGAAGAACAGGTCACAAGCGTTAGCACAACTGTGTCCCCCTTCCTGCAATCAGTGCTGATTCTGACCCCAGGGTATATACAGCAATCAAGTTAAATTTAATACCTTTTTTTAAAAACCATCATGACACAGAGTTGCAAGTGTTAATCAGCAACCTTTCTAACGTTTACGCAGCTTTTGACATAACACTGTACAACAGAACACATTTACTCACTGATGTTGACCACATACTTTATTTTGTTTCTTGAGTAAAAATAAAACTACATAAAAATGTGCAACGAAGACATAGTTCCAACAAACTGGCGCAGCAGCACAGACAGTTGAGTGGTCGAGCTAACTCTCACCGAGCGCGCATTCCATTTTTATGTTTAGTGGACTGCATATGGTCCCATCCAGTTGACATCGATTCTTTTTTTTACATACTAAACAATAAGCCTGCTGGTTATTCCCACGACAACGCTGATGGTTGTCTGGACATAAGTTGACTACGCGGTTGTCAAACGACCACTGAATATGACGTCAGCATCAAACCTAGCTTACAAAGTTGAGCATTAAACAAAAAAAAATAATCTGTCGGGAAACAGCTTGTAGCCTGTAGGCTACTCTGCAGCCATTAATATTTACGTGAACTGCCGAAATCATAATGATTATTTTTTGGAAGAATAACAATCGTAATTTAACCAAGGAAAAAGACAGCCTTACCAGAACTTTGTCTGCCAAAGCTAGTTTATCCCCCAACAAAATTTTTTTCCGTTGATTTGCATCAATCTCAGAATTGAGCTTTAGCGCCCCACGTTGTCGGAAATCCGTCATAGCGACGGAAAACTTTAATCCATGAGAGACTTCAGGATTGAGACGAGGATATTTGATGATGAGCCCAGATACGGTAAAGCCTACGTTTAAACGAACTAACGCAGACATTAGCAGATAGAATTTCACTCAAAATAGGAAATCTGTCTGAAAAAATAACGCATATCTTTTCAAAAATAACCACCAATAATAACCAAATTTAACACTTAATTGCCTTACATTTGGCAATTATGATTTATCACTTTTTAATACTTTTTAAAACCCCGCAGACACCCTGGACCCACTGGCTTGTTGGAAGGCACATGTGGAAGAAATTCCAATGCTTTCAAGAGTGGCCAGAAAGTACCTTTGTGTTCCTGCAACAAGTGTGCCCCCAGGAAAGGGTGTTTAGTGCAAGTGGCCACATTCCGTCTACTCATCGGTGAACATCCTTACTAGGGATGCACCGATTGCAATTTTCTTGGCTGATTCCGATTACCGATTTTGTGTAAGGTGATCGGCCGATACCGATTTTTCCCCTAGATAACAGGTAATTAGAGCTGCTGCGACATCGACACAAAAAAAAATGTTTCAACTTTTTTTTAATGTAACGTGGTCCTTACTTTCCCTGTTTACTAGTTACTTTTATAAAAATGACATGATAGTGGCAGCTCTACAGCAAATACAAACAAAAATCTAAAGTTCTTCAATATAAAGCTTTATTTTCATAATTATTTTACTCATTTAAATAAATAAATAAAATGTAATAAATACACCCCCAAATAAAGATCAGTATAATACAACTAAAGTTTAACATCTGCTTTCAAAGGTGCAGTGAGTGAACAAAACATAACAAGCACCTTTTTCTCTCAGCAACAGATATTGACAAAATGCCACAAATTGAACAAAATGACGTTTATTTTGGTAAACAAAAGCATTTATGTCCAGAAATTCTGTTAGGTCTGCCCCGTCTAAACACGCACGCACGCGCGCACACACAACAGGTATTGAGGAAAAGCTCATCTTAAGTCTCTGTGTTCAGAATCTACAGCCCACAGCATATTCCCTCTGTGCTAACAGTGCTAGTGCTAACTCTGTTAGCCGGGACAGGAGAGTTTAGAAAACCACGAAAGAGAGAGAGAGAGAGCGAGCAAGGGAAAGGGAGGGAGGGAGAGCGAGCAAGGGAAAGGGAGGGAGGGAGAGAGAGCGAGGGAGAGGGAGGGAGGGAGAGAGAGCGAGAGAGTCTGAAAGTCCTATGACGCTTCATTTTCAAGACGTGTCTTGTTGATGTTTGGCAGTAGGCGTGTCTTCCACGCCGGGAGCACAGCAGCGGCAGCCAATCGCTGTTGAGCAGATTTGATTGGCGGGCGCTCATGGAGAAACGTCTCCGTTCACGTGAACGCAGCCTGAATGCGCGCGTGTCTGTGCTGCAAGTAAAGCGCACGCGCAAGATCGGTTTGAAATCGGCAATACGTGTGAGTGATCGGCCAATCACCGATCAGGCCAAAATCGGCTGTTTCCGATCGGTGGCCGATCGACCAGTGCATCCCTAGTATATACGTTTAACAGCCAAAATAGCCGAATCTTAGTGATCTGATCCAAATGATCCGACTCATTAAAAAGAGCCGAAATTCCCAAATCCAATCGTGCGACAGTGTAGTACGGGTGGTGCCCGAGAGTGGCTGCACTGCTCAAGCTTGTTTGGCCTGTGACTCACGGCACAAAACCAAACCACACTAATTTACACGCACTAATACACACTCATGCACACAGTCATACAGTACAAACACAGTACCAGCATTCCGCACAGTCTGAAATGGCACCGCTAGCTAGCATGGCTAACGCTAGCATTGCAGAGAGTGGCTGCGCTGCTTAAGCTGTCGCACACAGGAATTGTTTGTTCTGTGTCCGATGACATAAAAATAAAAAAAAAAATCGAACCAATTCCATATTGCAGATGTAATAAGACCTTTCTTGGGCACAAACACAGCTACAGTGTTTGGGTGCGACACGCTAATTTACCCGTGTAGAACGGAGCGTCGCATTAGTTCCACTTTTGGCACTTACGTGTAAAATAAGTAATAAAATCGATTTTCATACAAACATCATCCTGAACTGTAAATTCGAATTGATATAATCGCACACAACTATGTACAACTGCACTAAAATGTGGACTTGTGACACTAAACCCAAATAAAAACATTAAATTATAGTAAGAACATGTTAGTGGAATTATTACTTATTACTGAAAAGCAATACAAGATGATATGGGTGTGTACATGCTTCTTCACCATCATAAGATGAGATCCCACAAATAGACCCATGTTAAAAGGCCCAGGTCTTACACACAACAGAAATGTCACAAGGGTTAATTTCAATTTTTTCCTTAAGATTACAGCTCTAAAAAGAAGATATGTGCAATAGTAAAAGACCTACTCAAATCAGCAGTATCACTGACCGAGCCCATAATCCTAAAAGCTGAGGTCCAATGGCAGAAAGAGTTTAATCCTATCTGGGCTGGCTGACTGAAAATAGAGTGGGATTAAGAGAGAGATAGAAACATTAAAATAAATATCCATCAAGTCACATAATTCTAAGCTTTGTCATATGCTCCTCAAAGCCGATTGACTATATAGGATCTGACATCAGGGAGCACAACACATGGAGTGTGTGGTGATGGGCACAGAGAAAATGCCCATTTGTTAACGGTCAGAGTTCTCGATTAGAACCGGAATGCGTTAAAATGGCTATGCTTGACGGTTAAAGTGGCTCCGACACCGTGCTGGACTGGCCACCGGGCCGATGGCTCAGTTGGGCCGTCAGCACGAAATCCTGTGGCCCACATATCCAGCCCACCGGCTGTTGAAGCCCTGGTGTAAGACATGCAAGGAGAAGGTTGAACTACAGGATATGCTCAGGGAAGGAAAAATTTATGCTGCTGTAGCATGCCATTATGGCATCAACGAGAGCACCGTACGCTACATAAAGAAGAACAAGGCCCCAATCAGGAGGACTGCAACAGCTTCTTAATCAGAAACCGCAGATATCCTAACTTTTTTGTTTATTTCGTGGCAATATATAATTTATGTATTTTAGTGATCATTTATGAAAAATAATTTACTAACTTTGTAACATATATATTAATGTAAATTCAGCGACCGTTATAATATAGATAAAATATTACTGTATACATGTTTTTGGACTGTCCAGAGAACACAAAGAAAGCATGTCTTGGGATGCCATAATTTTGTCCTTCTTAAAGCCGTGTATTTTTAATACTGTAAATTAAATGACAAGAGGCTGCTGAGCTCAGTTGCCGTCCAGTGTCTGCTTTAACCGGCGAGTCATAACAATTCCACTCCTCCCGATGCCCCTGAATAAGATGTGCCATGAGATGAACAGTAAATTACTGAACTGTAAAAATGATTGGCGATTACTTGTACATTTTACTGACTACAGGGGGTAATATCAGTATTTACATTCTAGCACTACAGGAGTTCAGTGTAAATTGAACAGTACATATATGGATTTATCTTTACATTTTTGTTAAGGGTAACGTATTAAACAGAGTAAATTAGTGTTTTGGGAGCATATTTTTAAAACAAGTGGGGAGTTACTGTATATAGAGCAGTATGTCACTTAGGTGAATTTTAAACAAGGAACCCAATACAAGTGTTATTTCACCGTAAGGTCATTAAAAGTGATACATGCCCAGTTTGAAACATTCCCGACAGACTGACAGACAGACAGACTCTTGAGAGAGAGAGACAGACTCTTGAGAGACAGACTCTTGAGAGAGACAGACTCTTGAGAGAGACAGACTCTTGAGAGAGACAGACTCAATATCTTGTCAAAAGGTTTATGGAATCTCAAGCCATGTGTGCATGTGAGACTTTGCCTGCTTGCTGTGGACCAGGGACAAATATGGGAAATGTGTCATTTCCTCGAATAAGGTGTGAGACCATCAGAAGCTGCATTTTACTTTTAATACACTACTGTTGCTGGAATATACGATTTAATTATATATAACCGCATTGCATGGATCTCGTCTTCCATTTCAAAGTGATTCTGAACTAGTTCCAATGTAGAACAGAGATCAAGTGCTAAAACTACACGACGGGTATTTCCTACATGAATCACAGCTGAAAATAATGCAAGAAAGATAAATCCGGATGAAACCTAAGAAACGACAAATTCTGTAACACCGCGATGCCGCCCAAGCACCCTTCCCAGCGCTGTCCCAAACCTCCTGCCATTAACACGCCTCGCTCGCTTTCAGTTTGAGTGAAAGAAAAGATGCTTTCATAATGTTCAAGGCTAATTTTTCCAAATGCTGTTGCGTTTATCAAGTAAGAAATGATGCATGTGGCAAACCGTAGTCTTGCTCAGAATGAGGAAAACGATGGAAAAATAAAAAGAAATCGATACGAACGCCATCTTGTCAGTTGCAGCTGCTCGGGTCGAGCAAACAGTGAGCCTTTCATTCTGGGAGAGGGGCGCGATGAATCAGTCATTGTGGACGAGGACGTTAGCTCACAACTGTGGCGAAAACGTTTGGTTGTAGAAGGTGACAAAGGGCTCAGGAAAACGTACAGAAATAGATGGCGATACGAGTCTGTGGGGTAAATAGTTAATGCAGGCGGGTACGGTGCCCCCCAAGCGGAGTTGGTACCGGCCGTGTTACGAGCACTCTACTCTGAAGCCCCTTAATGCAACACGTTTTAATTCCTAATCTCAGGGGGTTTCTATTTTACCTCTAGTGAACCCCTCCCCCGTATAAATCATTCTTCCTTTCGCTTCATAACAGTGAGATTAGCCGCTTCCTCATTTTAAAGAAGGCAGTTTAGCCGTCTCTTTGTGCTCGTACGGTATAAAGGTGGCCGACTTGTATCAGCTAAGTGCAGCCAGGTTAAAGAGATTGTCGAAATCCAATTACAGTGTTAAAAAGAAGAGGCTCGTTTTAAGAGCGATCAGAAAAAGCAAACACCTCTGCAGACTCGTTAACATTAGCTCATTGATCAACTAAAAGGGAGATGAAAAAAGTAGTTAAAACGACGATTTAGAGAGACAAACCCGTGTCTCTTTTAAAGCTGTGGTCCAGGCTAGCATCGCCAGTCCCTTAAATCATCACAATCATATGGATATTTCTTACCCTGGTCCAAGTTTACTAATCCAAACTAGCTAACATGAAGCAGAGGCAAATGTAGCCCAGACAACATGGGTAATTAGCAAGATGGTGGCTAATCCAAGCCGTGCATGCTTGGATACTCGGTCAATCCCAAACCAAACACTTTTTATATATCTAAATACTACAAATAGTAGTCCAAACTACTCTCAAATAAATCAAAAAAGTAAGCTGCGGATAAAAAAACACGTACAAATAATATCAACCCCCTCATGCAATAATATGTAACGTTTTGAGCTAACAGAATTCCCAAACACGCCCTGTTTCAACCCCGGGACTGCTCGCTCACTAAACCACATCAAAAGCCTGCTGGTGTAAGCAGTGAACTAGAGTAACCAACTCAAGACAGAAGTAGGGGTGTTGAGGATTAGCCATGTCCTCGTCCACATAAAAAGCCATTTTCTCTCCTTTTAAATGATTTTCACATCCAGCGCCTGGTGTGAAATCCGCAGTCACCACGTTTAATTCCGTGCCCTGCAGCAGTTAAACGCTGACCCATTATTTCAGGATGTAGCCAGACATGGTTCTCTAGCTGTGAACAGCTATCCAGATTCCTGTCCAGATCAAATACTTCGAATGTTGGACTTACTAAAATGAACTGACGCCAGTGATGAGGTTACCACTCTTAGAAACCGAATTAATGTAGTGCAAATAATAATCTCACACTGGCGGAATTACACAACCCCAAATCTGATTCTGAATGAAGACAGCAGTTAGCTTCAAAAGCTAACGAAAGGGGAGCCTTAACCCCAGACGTTAAATATCTCATTTTTTGCAAAGACTCTGCCACTTCTCACAAGAGTAGGCATTACTGAAACGGTGATTAAAATACAAAAATGATATAACGTTGCCAGTTATCCCACTGTTTAGGTTAGCCTACCCTCCGTACCCGCTGCAGCGCGCGCGCGCACACAGCCCAGGGAAGTCAATCAACCCAATTAGCTTTCTGCAGCTAGCTACCATTCATATACATGTACAAGAAGTCAAAAAAGACCTCTTACCCGTTTTTAGTCGTGGGTGTCCGTAGTTTATATCGCATTGACTGGAAACAGCGAAGCCAGGCTCCCCAGTCTCTCCAGGCAGAGCACAGTCGAGCTAGCAGGCGACCCGAGGAGCGGCACTCCCCGAACTAAGCTTCTCGAAACACACACACCGGGACGGGGCGACCGAGAGCAGAAAACAGCAATGTTTACTATAATAAACCGAGCTCTTCTGCTGCCGCCTTAAATGTAATCCAACCCCTTTCCAAAAAGCAGTCTTCCTTTTCTTTCCTTCGGTCGTTCTGTCCGGCTTTCTTTCTCCTCGCCCTCAACAGTTCAGGAGCTTCCTCCGGCCATCAGACAGCAGAGATGGGCGCGGTAACCCTGCTCTGGGCTCTGGGAAACCCCACGTCTCGCTTGCGTCACCACGTCAACGCCAGGCTGAGTTAGAACGTAGGCCTGGTCCTAAACTCAGCAGGCCTCACCCGCAGTGTTTGTCTAACACTCTTTCCACAACACTGGCAACTGCTACTCCTTGTGATTTGCTTCAAGGCCTGGAGATCATTTTTGTGCCCTTGATTGTTGGTAGATTAATGTTGGGGTTAGTTAAGATTAGATAAGCTAAGATAAACCTTTATTAGTCCCACAAGTGGGAAATTTGCTTGGTCACAGCAGAAAGTGGACAGTTCAAAGTTAGGAGCAGCAAAATTAAGGAATAGAATAAATTAGAATACAATTCTATGTTAGAGGTGTTTTGTTTATTATTTTATGCTAAAGCTTAAACAACTTTAAAATGAATAAAATCAGCACCAGGCTTAACTTGGTGACTAGAATGCAGAATGTAGGCTTGGTCCTAAACTCCACTGCAAGCCTAACTCCCAATGTCTGTCTTAACACTCTCTCCAGTCTACTGGCAACTACCACTCCCCCTGTTATTTCATCAGATCTGCCGAGCAAAGTGTTCTGCTTCCACATGTTTTTTTTTGCTTAGCAGGTCACTGATGCAAGCCTGGTTTCACAGACAACTGCTCTAGCTAGCAGGCTTCACCCTCAGTGTCTCACACTTTCTCAAATCCACTGGCAACTACTACTCGGTTAGTTCATCAGTTCTGCTGAGCGTAATGTTCTGCTTACAGACCACTGAGGCAAGCGTGGTTTCACTGGAGGCCCTCAAGGGCACTTTTTTGGCCTTGATTTTAGGTAGGTTTACGTTGGGCTTAGTTTAGATGTGTTTTCCTTTTTTATTTTAGCCTGGTCAGCTTCTGAACCTTTTACTATTTAAAAAGAATAAATACAGAACAAATACATTTTATTTCTTTGTATGTTGCCACACTGCATCAACACCAGCCTGAGCTTGATCACTAGAATCTAGGCCTCATCCTAAACTCCACAGCAGGCCTTACCCTCAATGTCTGTCACTAATCCACTGGCAACTACTACTCCTGTATTGTTTAATCAGTACTGCAAAGCAAAGCGTTCTGCCTCTACGTTGCTCTAAGCTAAGCAACTTACTGCGGCAGGGGGAGTTTTCTGGTTGTCCGCATAATTGGCCAAATTTGCCCAGGCTTGGGGCTTGGGGCTTGGCTTGTGGACCTCCAGCGATGAAGATGGAGAGGATCAGGAATGGCTTAGGCAGCTCATTCCACCTGCGGGGAACCACAGAAGAGAAGAGTCTATACTGGTTTTGCCTTGTGTGAAGGGATGGCTGAGCCAGATCATGATCCTTGGAGGAGCAGAGGAAGCAAGTAGGAACATAAACCTAAATGAAAAGGTGCAGATGTCACCCTGCTGCCACGGTTGCACTTTATAAAGTGCATGTTAAGCCAAAGACTTCTCTCAGCACTTGAAGCAACATCTCGTACATCAGACAGTGCCTTCATCACCATTTTATGCAACACATTTTAAGAAATCATTGGTGAAATACCCTTTTAACTTTTAAACATGATATTGTTGACCTTGCTTTTTCTGCCTGGTTGTTGACAACAGGGAGCATACAAGGCTAATTAACCAAACACATACCTTATATGGTAATAGATATAGAGGACTGAAAACTGGGATTTTATTATTGTATTGAAACAGTTTTCATCAATTTCTATGAAGTTGTGTAGCTCACTGACTAGGTGAGCAGTAGTCTGTAAGCAGTAGAACTGCTTATCCTATCCAGGGAGCACTCTGCAGAAATCCATGCAGATACAAATCCCAAACAGACAGGACCCTGGCCAAGATCACAACCTAACCTAAAACGACCCTTTTCCCCCAGAAACACTGTAGCAGGGTATTCTGTGCATCCTTGCAAAACTGGTGTAAACAGCTCCTGTCTGTGTTTGATGGCAGCATTCTGCCGTTTAAACATTTGAGTAGTTTAAGGTGGAAAAGGGCATGCAAGAACTCTCTTGTGATATCTCATCATTTTCATTGGGACCGAAGGAACTTGAGCAATTTGTCATTTGAGTGAGAAGACCAAAGCCGCTCAGCCCTAACCCACTCTGTCAACTTAATGCACAGTTTTGTGGAAAATACTACCATGACCTTATAGACCCTCAGGCCCAAAACTGAGCTGAACTGAAAAAAATCAATGCCCAGAATCGCTAAAAGGCTGTTGTTAAGTCAAACAATTACAGCAAAAGATGAACATCACTCAACATGTGAGTTGCATCATAAGCATAATGTTAAGCATCTAATTGCTCTGTTAGCTGCTTGCCTCATCTACTCAGTGCTCATTGAGACCAACCCCTACTGGGGCCACTGTTTTTCTGTGAGAAAAACAAAATGAACAAGTGAAAGGCAGGTAGTCAAAGGAGCACTGGCAGATCTGAGGGAGGCAGGGGAGGGAAGCAGTCTCCGACCCATAGCTAATTATCGCCAGCAGCATGAGTGAGATATTACTCCATGGAGACATAGAGGAGAGCTGGGTAGCGCCGTTACTTAGAAACCTGGAACACAATATGCCCTGATTTATTACCCAGAGGGTCTAGCAGCCTGCTAGCATCCCACATGCAAACACTCTGCCAGGGAGACTGGAGCATCAACAGAGGTCTCCTCCAGGAGTTCTGCTCCAGGTAGGGTGGGGCAGGCACCTCAAATGTTGTCCTCAGACCCTTGGGTATGACACAAAGAGAGTAGGAGCACTCCAGAGTCTTCCAGCAAAACGAGAGGTTTTGAAAGATGGAGAGTACATGCTGATCCTGAGGGTAAGGTTTAGCTGAGTTACAGCACAGCTGGTGTCATGATCAAAGTCTGCTTAGAAAAAGTCTGGTGCATTGACATATCACTCTTATTCTGTGTAGGGCCTACAATAATTCACTGGACAGTTTTACTAGAAACTTAAACAATTGCAAAATAGGATACTGTAAAAATCATTTCCTCTTGGTTGGTCACCTATGGTCAAATTTTTACTGTGGTATTAAATACAATATTTAATTCTACAGTAAAAGCCTTTTTCATTTCATACATCACTGTGGAAATCAATATTTCCCCACCAGTCTCAGACTGGGTGGAATAAGTAGGTATGTGACTTGAGGCAGGGCCGTGGAGGCCACCGTAAAATCACCAGGGAATGAGGAAATAATATTGCTGTGTAAAAATTTGATGCCATTTTATTGACAAAATTCTTGGTCTTTGTGACTTTTGTCTGTCTCTACAAGCTACAAGATTTTTGACATCTACTAAAGAACTCAAGTCAAGTAGTCATTACTGCTGCCCTTGGGATGAAATCTTTTTTTAGCTGGTGGCCTAGTAGTTACGGAGTTGGCCCTGTGATCAGAAGGTGGTGAGTTTGAATCCCAGGACTGCTAGTAGCACCTCTGAGGCATCATCACCATTTAAGCAAGGTACCGTCCTCATACACACTGCTTTCTGTGTTCCTGGCTGCCCACTGCTTCACTTGGGTGAAGAATTTCGTGCTGTTCGCACTGTGTGCTGTGGTGGGTTCTCATATGGCAAAGTGGTCACTTTACACTTATAATTACAACCTGTGATATTGTAGCTGATAACTCATCATTTACATTTATGGCATTTATCAGACGCTTTTATCCAAAGCGACTTCCATTCCCTACCTACAGGGGGCAGTCT